>APFE031119962.1:49503-111733 GCA_000404065.3 Pinus taeda | reverse complement strand
CTTAGATTGGGAAACTGGTCCCATTATCCCCAGTTGAACCCGCTATACCAAACGGATAAGGAGCTGCCAACCAAGGTCCGGACTGGGTGGGTATCCCCCTTGTTGTCGACCCGATTTTCAGGGCTTCAGCACGGCCAAAGCAATAGTGGTGATGAGATGTACACGACCAAGGCTCAAAAGGTTGATAGAATGGCAATCACAAAGGTTATTTAGTTGAAGGTGGGTTCATTTTTTGACAAGCTTCCACCATGGGGGAATCATGCTCGGATTTGGTTTTATGTTTTTACAAGCTTGAAACGAACAAACTATGCTTGGAGTCAGCTTCATTTTTACTCAAGCTCAAAACAACAAAATTATGCTTGGAGCAGTGATCAAGGATGTTCAATTCACTGTTTAGCACATCAGATTCTTTCTTCAGTCATTCAACCTACTCAATCACTCCATCAAATTGATTAGAAATACATATATATGGATGAAAAAGAACTAAAACTAACATTTTACTTGAAGTACATGAATGGTAAACATAAAAAGTAGTTGTACCTTTCACCTTCATCATTTCTTTTCAAATTTGGGATTTTGGAGCTCTGGAGCAGTTTTCCCCCTCAAATTTAACCAGTTGATTTCGAGAGATCCTGTGGATCATTCTCCACGTCATCAGGACCAAGTAGGAGCTATCCTTGAGCTCTTCATTTTCATTCCATCTTTTCTTGATTCTGAGCTAGTTTTCCACATTTCTGGGTCCTTGGGGTTTAAATATTTCATTCCCCAATCATCGCACCTAGCTTATATCAAAAGGTGTGATGAATACTGAGTTGTACACTGGCCAGTCAGTATGCATCTCATCTTGCTCAAAGGCAGGGTGCGATGGGCGTAGAATGGTAACTTTACACAGTGTTTTTCATCAATTTTTTGCGTGTTTTTGCTCAAATTTGGATCCTAATTCATCTTTTGTCTGCATTTCAGATATTTTTTGGATCAAGATGGTTGTCACATGGCATGAATGAGAACATGAAGAGGAGGACATGATTGCTTTAGATAACCAGGGCACAATGGATGCATTAAGAAATTGTGGCTTGTTGAAGTCCTTCCGCATATCCAGCATGAGACAACAGAGCAGTTTGTTGCAGTATTTTCTCGATGCTTGGGATCCTATTAACCAGGTATTCTAGATCAGAGTTAAATCTATTCCTCTCATAATCGAGGATATTTGCTTTCTGACAAGGTTGTCGAGGCATGGTGCCCCTCTTTCACTATCAGGATTTGCTCGTGGGGGCGAATCTGTGAAAGATTACATCTGTTAGTTCTGCATGGATGGATCTCGGCCTAGTAGAGATGGTAAGGTTGACATCTGGGACATCATTGATCGACCTTTGAGGACCATTTTATTTACCTTTGCTATATTGGCTGGCAGTGTGGCCTTACATTTAGCAAACAAATCTTACATGTAGTATGCCCTGGAATGTCTAGAACTGAAGGTGTTCAATTGGTGTGAGGCGATACTTCTTGTCATAAAAGAACAACTGTCCAAAGTAAAGAATGGAAGAACCAAGAACTTTGGTTATGGATCCATATTGACTGCTTTTTCTTTAGAGAGAGTTCCACTGATGCAACCTCAAAACATTTCACTGGGATTGCCTGCACCGAGGGAACCACGGATGCAGAGATGGGTGGATCTTATGGCTAGACATGCCAACCAGTCACATATTTCGTTCTTTGATTCATTTTTCGAGTGGTTCAACCGTCAAGAGATGGTATTTTCGAAGTATCCATATGCCAGGATGGATTTCTGAGGTGACCTAGATTTGGCATTACTAGCTGGTGAGCAGTGGAGTGCTATAGGTAAAATGATTTGACCACATCTTTGTTTTTTTTTTAGTTTTATAATATTTTTGTGTTTTTGATGTTACCAAGATTAAACAAACTTATAGGTATGTTCATATATTATACCAGTGCGACCAGTGGCATGCCCATGGGTGGCAGATGACACTCTAGCAAGAGAGGTTGTAGGGAGGACTATCCTTTAGGATCTGGACATATCGGAGACCCTGGCAGTGTTACAGGATCAGATATAGGGCTTCACTCTCAGCATTCAGGATGTCTGGACCGATGAGTTACCTTTGAGGTTACAGCGCCATACTACTAGTGTACCGAGTCGTTGGACTAGGCTCCTGCGCAAGATAACACGGGCAGTGACATGTTATCACCAACATCACTAGTCTATGATGTTTTTCTGCATTCATTTTGAGTTTCTTGGTCAGATGACCGATTTTGTCTTGGACACAAAACATTTTTTAAAAACTATAAACATCTATCTACTTTTGATTTTTGGATTTTTATTTTGGCTAAGTGGCACAAATGTTGATGTGAAATGCTTTCTTTACAAATGCTGCAAATGTCTATTTAACACATAGTTTTCTAATGAATTAGTCAATGTGTTTAAGTTTTTGGAAATGTGTTGATATTGAATGGAATCAAAATGCCTTTCCAAAATCCTAACTCTTAGGAACATTCGATAAATAGATGGGTTCCAAACAAAATAAACGCTAGTAAGTTGTATAATGACAAGCTGTGAATCTAGCCTGATAATGAGTCGGCGTATGCCATGTGAAATGACATCATATAGAAGTTCAATCAACGTGCTATACTCAGTGATGTTACTCATCGATCAACCAATAGATATCCCCCTGAAACTCACTAACTTGTCGCTTGGAGCGAAAATGACCCAAGCCGCAGAAGATAGGTTCTACGTACTATGACTAGCTTCGTCGGCATACCCAACAAACGGTTCCAAAAATTCTGACATCTGCAACAAATGTAAAGTGGATTACCTAACCAAACTAACAAATCTAAAAGAAAACACTCAAAAATGCAATAAAAACATATGTACAATGAGTTTAGTATACTTAATCAAGCATAGTAACGTTTAAGAGACAACCCGTTCCAGGGCTGTGACAGTGGAATCCAATCATAATCAACTAGCTCATAGGCTCCTTTGTCAATACTCGTTTAACAATGTAAGGGCCCATTAATAATGGTTCGAATTTACCTGCTCCTAATTTGTTAGAATCTTGATCATAAAGCAAGACTAAGTCACCTTCTGAGAAGACACGAGGCTTGACATTTTTTTCATATTACGCTTTCACACATTTCTAATGTGCTTCATTAGCCAATGGAGCATCACGATGTGTTTCATCTAGATGGATTAATTCCAAGAAACGCGCCTCTTCTTCAAAAGTTTCGGGAAGTAGATCGATTGCAAGCTTGAGGGATGAGATTTTGCACTGAATTGGTAAGAGCGCTTCTAGACCATACACCAACTGAAAGGGCATAAATCCAGCTGCATTTATCATCGAAGTCCTATATGCCCATAGAGCTGAGTACAACATTAAATAACAATTCCGTTTGTGGACTCCGATCATTCTCTGTAGCATGCGCTTAAGGACTTTGTTGACTTCCTCAACTTGTCTATTAGCCTGCGGATAATATGGAGTATAACTATCATGGGACAATCCTAATTTGGCAGTCAATTCGATCATCATGTGATTGCAAAAATGTGACCCATGATCTGTTACTATAGTCTGTGGTACACAAAATCTAGAAACTACATGATTGAAAAAGAAAAGAGCAGTCGTTTTGCTGCTGTTGTTTAATGTAGGCATCTCCTCAGCCCATTTTGTAAAATAGTCGACAATGACTATAATATACCCATGCCCCCTGGCCGAGGTGGGGTTACATGTCATGAAATCAATGCCCCATTTATCGAATGGCCCAGCACCAATGACTGGATGCAGTGGTGCAGGTGGTAATCTGGTTTTGTGATAAAAAATTTGACAAGCATGGCAACTTCTGACTGCAATTATGCAATATTTGAATATGGTGGGCCAGAAGTAACCAGCTTGTAATATCTTTTGTGTAGTAGCGTAACCAGATAGATGCCTCCCACAAGCACCTGAATGACAATCATTCAAAACTTTTTCAGCCTGCTCCTGCGTGAAGCACCTTCATAGAACTGTATTGACACCACGACAGTAAAGTGTATCACGAATGATTAGAGAGTCTTTGGCTTGGTATCGAGTATGTCACTGTTCATAGAGAGAGGTGTTAGGCGTAAAAGTTTGGGTTTGGAGATAGACAAGTATATCCCTGTACCAAGGATCGCTTAACGATATGAGAAACAGAGTCTCATCCATGATTGATGCTTGAGATGTTAAATTGTTGGATGACAAAGGAAGGTCACAAAGTAACTCCGCAAATATGAGAGACTTCTTTGATTTGGATTCGTTGAATTCGAGATCAAACTCCTGTAAAATGGCTATCCATTTGGAATATTTGCCCCCCAGTAATTGACGCGACAGAATGTAGGTCATAGGGTTGCAATCTGACACAATGGTAGTTTTGCAAAAGAGAACATAGTGTCAAAATATTTGTACTACTTGAATGGCTACTAAAGCCAAATTTTCAACATAAGAGTACTTGCTTTCTGTATCATTAAGATTTCAAATTAAATAATATATAGGATTTTCAATTGCATTATCCTCTTGCACTAAAACCATAGCGATGGTTGTATCTGCAGCAGCGAGATACAGGTTGAAGTATTTTTGATAGTCAGGAGCATACATTAATGATGCTTTTATCAGGGAATCTTTTAAAGCATCAAAGGAATTTTGAGCAACCTTATCCTAGTGGAAGGGTACTCCTTTTTTCAAAAGACGTGTATAACCTTTAGCGAGCTCAACATAATGTGGAATGAACCTCCTCAGAAAGTTAGTTTTCCCTTGGAGTCTCTGAATCTGATGAAAATTTGAAGGTGGTGGCATGTCAAGAATTTCCTAAACCTTAAATGGGTTGAGTCGAATTCCATCCTTAGAAACTACAAAACCAAGCAATCGACCAGAACCGACACAAAACACACACTTGTGCGGATTGAGTCGTATCTTGTAGGGTCGGCAACGTAGAAATATGGCTCTCAAATGTTGTAGATGATCAGTCCGTTTTCGCGAATGAGCTGGAAGATCATCGAGATATGGTTGAACGATGTGTTTGATGTCATGGAAGGGGTAATTCATTGCCCTCTGTAAAGTGGCCCCTGCATTCTTCAAACCGAAAGGTAATTTACAATATGCGAATGTGCTCTATGGACATATAAATGCAGTTTTTGACTGGTCCTGTGGGTGGATATTGATCTGATTGTATCTAGAAAATCCATCCATGAATGAAAATATTTTGCATTTGGCACATTCATCAATAATCTGGTCAATAAAGGGTGTAGGATAATTGTCCTTCAGACATGCTTGATTTACATCCCTATAATCGATGCACACTCTAATGGTTCCTTGTTTTTTCATCACAGGAACAATATTCGATACCCAATCAGTGAGAGGAACATGGTAAATGAAGCCAGCACTCAAAAGTTTTTCAACTTTTGCCTTAATGATAGTGGCTTTCCTCGGATGAACATGCCGATTTCATTGTCGTACTGGTTTGACATCTGGATACATCTTGATTTCATGTCCAACAATTCTCGAGTCAATGACTAGCATTTCTTCATATGACCGTGCAAAGACATCTCTGAATTTGCGAAATAGAGCGTTGTAAATTTCTAGTTCTGATGGAGAAAAAGATTTTCCAACGTGAATATTCTCTACAATATTAGATTTGGTCGAAATATTAATGGCTATAGTTTCTTCAATGTTGGACAGATTTCGCTCGGAATCTACTGTGTTTACATAATTTAATAAAAAATAAAAAATTGAAGGATGTTTGAGGTCGTTCGAATAATCTTCATTGTCATCTCGAAGGTGGGAATGATGGCGGTAATCTTCCAACGACGTATCTTTTATCATCATTGATTGGATGATACCTTCGTCTATAGAATGTATAAGAGACCAAGGATTAGAAGAGGTACTATATTCTAAAGACCTATATACCCAAACACTCGTCGAGCGCTGATTCAGGTTTGCCGCCCAAACCCAGAAAACTAATTGCTACAAAAATTCGATGGGGCTAGGTCCTAACACCTCGCGATGATCCTCACTATCAAAATAGTTGGAACTCTTCTTAAAATCAGATGATTTAGAAGAGATTGTTTGATAGGTTTCCACTGTGGCCACTTCCGCGAAACCAGATGGAGGTGGGAGGGAAAAAGTACCCATTAAGGAAGGGTCTTTTAGGAGACCTACTCCAATATTTTTAAGCAATTGTGAACTTCCATGGATCAATGGAATGCTTGCAGTGGCTTGTGAACTATTAGTAAAAAAGGCTAGTTGGTCAACGATTGTGATTCCACCTTGGAAGGGAAATGCATTTTTTCTAAAATATGTAGACATAACGGCAGCCATAGCATAAATCCAGGGCCTTCCTAGTAAAGTATTGTAATCAAGGTTTCCATCAATGACCTCGACTTCAATTTCCATTGTCTTTCCCCCTAGTTCAACTTGCAAGTTACTTAAGATCCCATATGGAGTGTAAGTTCTTCCATCGAATGCTTTTAATGTTGTTGGTGATCACGACAAGGGTGGTGAACCAAGAGTTTTCTAGCAACTCATTGACATAATACAAGTGGATGTCGCCTCATCAATGATGGTTCGATGAACATTTTTATTGATGGCTTTTACCTATACAAGGAAAGCGAGTTGGGTCAGTAACTGAGGCATATATCCTTTATGATTAAGGACCACAAGATTGGAATCCGTTGGATTGATCCCACTTATTGCTGATAACAAAGCCTGCTTTTGGGAGGGACAATTTTGCAGTACCTCAAGTGTTGACATAATGGATGGCAATTGATCCAGATCCTCCACTATATTATAATTCTGAGCAGCTCGAGCACGAGGATTAAATGTCGATTTATGTACGACTCCCTTTGGTGGCTTTATAGTTAATTCAGGAATAATGGGTGGAACAACTTCTGCTGAAGTCGTTGTCGAACTACTAGGTTGATTAACAGTTTGGTTGTTTGACGACAATGGATTCCCATAATCTTTACTCCTTGTTGATACCAAAGCATCATTTTGCTTTTTCGAGATGGATATAATTAGCACTTGGGATGTGGAAGCATTATCGATAGCAACCAAATTAGTTTCTGGGTTTGGAAATGGATCAATCAACACTTCTAAGGTTTTTGAAGCCTTCAAAAGTTTTGAAACCTTATATCGATGTGGACATTCCCTCATATAATGCTCCTTGTTTCATATCAAACACAGAAAATGAGGAGGTTTCTTTGGCCCAGTAGTGTTCTTAGATGATTTTTTAGGAGTTGAATTTTCCTGTTTCTTTTTACTATTTTTCCCTTTCTTCTGGCCCCCTAGTTGCTTTGGATTTTTTCCCTTGTCAGATGACACGGCATTAATCTTTGAGGCAAGAGGTTTTTCATTTGCATTCTGACTAGAAACAACAAGAGCTTTAGTAGATGGACCCCTTGTGGTTTGCATGCTTGAGGCACCAATCACACTGTCACTGGCATGAGAGTCCCTATTCGATTTAGGAGGAGGTGGAATGAAAAATTCTAGTCTACGAGCGTTAGGAATCTTGTCGTAGAGTGTGCCAGACTGAGTATAGATCAAATCTGAATATTGGGCACGAGCAATGACTTGTTCTTCAGTGACAACTCCTCATTTTGCCACATCCTCAATGATAGATGGCGATAAGGACTTAATAAACCACTCAACTAAAATATGATCAGGAACATATGTCTTTACCATTTGACAACGACGCCGCCACTCATGAATATGATCATATATGTGAGTGGTCATGGTATATTTAAAGTTGGTAAGGAGTTCTGCTCCCATTTCGTACCTAATGGGTAGCTAAAAGTGGGTTAGAAAAGTAGTGGCAAGGGTGTTGAAGTTATGAAATGAAGCTCTAGGCAATCCAATATACCATTTCGATGCTAGACCAGTGAGAATTCTCTGAAAAGGAAAAGCCTAATCGAATCATTATTCAGGGTGTTAGATGAGCACCACAAATAAAAAGTCATTACATGATTCGATAGATCTTCACTTGGATTTCCATTGAATTTAGGAATATCAAAGGGAAGTTTATGAGGAATCGCTGGCCACCAAGGGGCGTATGAAATTGGATCATTCGTTAGCCAGTTCAAATATGGTAATTCCAGAGTTGCTACAAAAGGCAACTGTTGATTCGGGTTAGTCGAAACATAGCCAAGATAAGATGGAATTGCCTGAGAAGTAGGTCTTTGCATACCAGCATAATGTATCTGATGCTGGTAACTTGAAAAGGTTCTTGGACATAACCAGTACAGTGTGGTTATTGATAACCGTTTTGAAAATGCGGCTACCCATAACCTATAAAGCCTTGTTGTTCAGGCCCTTGGTACGCTTGGTATTGACCAAGCCCAGTTTGAGCTTGTAAACCGGGCCAAAACCGAGGTCGGATTTACTGGAATTATGGTTGTTGGTATTGGACCAACCATGGTTGTTGGACCATTTATTGTTGCCCAATACGGGAAGATTGACCAAAATGCGGATTGGCAATACTCGTTTGTGCCTGAGTCGTTCCAGATAAAGCAGCACTAACTTGAGGTTGCGATTGGGTCATAGAGACAAGTCGTTGTTGTATCGCAACTTGAGAGACTTGAGGTTCAAACACAACAAGTTGTGCTTGTGCTTGGAACATGGTCATAATAGTAGGTGTAATGGGAATATTCGACACAAGTTGGATTAGTTGTGTTCAATATACAACCCTTGGTTGTTGTGGCAGTATTGGTATCCAACCACTGGATGTAATTCCAGTTTGACTTGAATTTTGTTGGAAACTCTCATATGGTTGTTCCCTAGAAGGAAATAGTGAAAAGGCATAATTCCCTCCATACAGTGGCAGTCTAGTGTTTAAAGGATATATCTTTGAAGACTGGTATGCCCAAATTGATATTGGCATGTAGGATCAAATTGCTGAGTTTCAACATAAGAAATACCAGATGGGACTCCAGATGAATAAATAGGAGCATACCATGTTTCTGAAGCAACCCTTGAGTGGACTCCAGCTAATGATTGATAACTAGCCAGAACATATGGTATATCAGCAAACATTGTAGGAATGGTAGCGGAAAGTTCTTCCGCAGCTGCACTAGATGACACATTCCTAGATTTCGATGGTTTCTTAGACATGTTTAATCTATCCAAAAGATTTCCTAGTGATTCAACAGGAACTTGTAATGAAGGAGGATTAAAAGAACCAAACTTAGGAGTAGAAGAAAACAAATGAATCCCAGTTCCAAAATGTAGCAGGGTACTAGATGGAGGATCCTCTACTATCTCGTCTATAGCAATCATACCAGGTGGAAGAGGTAGACCGTTAGGTCCGTAAAAGATTTCTGGAGCCGAAGAGATTATAGCTTCTGCAAGGAAAGATACTGGAGGGGTGACACCTTCTGAATTCTGAAACTCAACTTCCAGATGTTTAGGTAAGTGAACTTTAGTCTCAAAGGGAGGGTCTTGAACAACTATTGGTTAGAAAAATGCCTCGTTTTGAACTGAGATGGGATTTGGATCAACTCTAGATGGAGTTGTTTCATGTATAGAAGTGTCTAACATTACACTAGGATCGGTTCTAATGTCCTCTTGTAACTGCGGAACTTCTTCCCTAAAGGAAGGTGTACCATAAATGATCAGAGTAACTATAGTCTCTGATGATGTTGAAAGAAAAGTTTCAAATAAACCAGATGAATTTGACTCAGTTAAATGAGATCGCTTTGTCCGAACTGGCTTCGCTTCTGGAGTCAAAGACAGTTGGCTCGCTAGTCTTCGCGAACGATGGGATTTTGATTGACTTTCTTCCACGATTGCGGATTACTTGATCAACTCAAAATTAAGGGGAAAAATATGTTATTTCGAATTCAATTAATTTTAATAATGCTTTGACACAACTTTTATTTTCTAGTTTTTAAGAGTCGAGAAAAAACTGAAGTTGACTCTAGTCCCCTTCGATTTTTAATGAGCCTGAAGTGACAAGTGCTCAGATGGACCTTTTCTTTTAAAGAGTCAAAAAGGAACGAAAGTGACTGCTCTGGAAAATCTAGACAAAGGGATTACCAAACCAATCGCAAAACTGCAATATACACCTTGTTGATAAATTAAAGAGAAATTACCAAGAACTTATGTATGGCACTTAGTCTTCCTAAATGTTGTGTTCAGTACATTGCGATCAATAAGGCGGTAAACTCAACTTCCTATGGATAAAGGATTTAAGCCTATTGTGGTCTCCCAATATATACGCGACGGTACGGGGAGCACATGTCCATGCTAGCACTTGCCGTATCAAGGAGGAGGAATCACCCAACCTACAATGAAAACAATAGCCACTAGTTTTAATGACGCTGAAACACGTCTCTGGCCTAGACCTCTAGATATGTTGTGTTAAGTTCCAAAGCTTTGTTAGGTTCATTGAAATTTATTTTAGAGTTGATCTTGTTTAGAGTTTGTCTTTCAATGGTTCACCGTGTGATGATGATTTTTGAAATTCCTAAAATGCAATCTACAATGATAAAAAAAACTTTGTTTATTTTGAGAAATGAAAATCCTAGCTACTAGGGAAAGAAGATTACAATCCTTTAAAACAACGAGCAAAGAGCACACACTAGTGCATTTTCCTAAATCATTTTCTTTCACACAAACTAAAAAATGATAAATGCAAATGCATGCATTTTTTTTCGTTCTCCTTAATGTGAAAAATGCCAGAAAGGAAAACTAAATGCAGCAGAGAATTGAAATATTTCTTTCAAAATGACATTTTCGACAATTTCTTCTTTAAAAGAGAAAGGAAGACTCCACAACACTTTTCAATTTTGAATTAAAAATTGCTTTCGACACTTCAAATAGAAACAAATAAAACCAAATACATGAATAAAATTTGAATCGACTATCAAAGGAAGGAAGAATTCACGACATTTCTGTTTTCGACACAAAACCACGATTACGAAACTTTTTGTACCAAAGCGACAGATCAATTTAAACAACTTTTCGACAAGGGATTGTAAATGATGAAGAAATACACAAAAAAACATTAACTAATCCTAATCTAATGGAGGCTGATCTATGTGATGCAAGTAGGCTTCAGTAAGAAGACATTGTTCATAAGCAGCAAAACAACTAAACAAAACTGAAAACAATGGTCAAAAACCCTCAATTTCTAGAATGGAAAAAGGGTTCAGTTAGTCATCGCACCTAGGCTTCACAAAAATAGGCTTGCATCGCACTTATTACACTCGGGAGGTGTGATGCATACTGGGTTACATTGGAAGACAGTACGATGGGCCAGGGAGCACAATTGAAGTGGGTTTTGGCTTAGATGTGCAGCTGTTTTCAATGAGTTAGGCTGAGCTTTGATGGAAAATAAAGGGAAAAGTATAGAGGAAGGTCTCGAGAGGTTACTGAGCTACCAAAAGGGCATTTAGAATGCTTGTAAGTCAAATGTTTAATTCATAAACTAAACCAGAGATTGACTGAAGCAGCATTCATCTACTATGCAATCGCAGAGCAAGAGCAGTTCGAAGGCTACCTGGCCGACTTCAGGCTCTGTCTATAGTTTATAAAACAAACATTTGTTCAATCCCAAATGGAGTCGCCAATTCATTTTTGGGAAAACTAGTGTCTTGTCGAATGACTAGCCCTGTAGTTTGGCAACTACCCTAGAAACAACAGTTTAAAGCAATTCAATGATTTCTTCTATGTGTAACAGATAAGAGAAAGATAATGGAACCACCCTAGCACTTCCACTTAATCCCTTGCTTGATCTCTCTCCCCCTTGACAAAGCTTGCAACTCCTCCTCGTACATAACCCGCTTAGAGAGTACCTGCACAAGTACATCAACAAATAACTATCAAAGCATCATGATCTATTACAACATAAACATTATAGAATCATATATTTAATGAACAAATGATAGCATTCACAAATGATAACATTCACAATTGCACAATCATATGGAAGAAAACTTGAAGAACTTTATTAATAGAAGGGAGAATTACAACCCAGTTGTCTGATCTAGCATCATCATCCCAACTTAAATCCCTCTTCACCTCATTAAATAGCAAGAGCACACCAACAATACAATGCTCTTTCCTCAATTACAAACTATCAGCACATCCTTGCAATTCACAATATTCCAGTCTCTGAATCTCTTAGCTGAGGGATCCATTTATAGATGTGTGCAACGGTGTGATTCATCCATGGGGTTTGATTAGTGTCATTCCACTTGTTACAATTGGTTCCACTTGGAGACTTCATGGATCTCTTACTCATCCTCGGGCGAGTTCAGAGAGGCAAGTGGCATATGAGAAGTTTCTAGAAGATTCCATGACCAAACACCTAGCAAATTGTCTCGGACATTTGTCCATCCTCACCCATCTCACCCTATAGAAGGCCTAATGAGTATGCATCGCATCTGGGCAGTGTACCACTCACTATGCATCACACCTTGCCAGTGGAGCAGTGAGTATGGTTCAATTTAGGCCATTTCTGGATGGTTTCTCATGTGAAACTTTTGGGGAATGATGTAATCAGATGACTATGTTCTTTTAGGATATGAGACAACTCTTTTAGGGGTTGAAGAGCCCTAGTTTATTGACATATAAGTTTGGGGTTAATGTGCCCAAATATATCTATAACAACATATCACAAAAAATACTCTCAAATTATTAAATCTAAATTATCCAAACATAATTATTGCTTTAAAGAAAGAGAAATGTCTAAAACCCTATTCCAAAATAAACTACAACTTCTTAATATAAAAATACAAAATCTACATTTGCAATAGCTATTCTAACCCTTTATTATTCCCTGTTCAAAACAAATTGATGTTGACACTAAATTTAAATTTACCGAAAAATTAAACTGTGTTATCTAATGTGTACATTAGAAACTAATTTTATTTATTTTTAAAATAATTTAATTTATTTTTTTGTTTATTTTTAAAATAATTTAATTTATTCATTTTCTGCATTTTAAGTGGTTAAATCGATTTAGGTCTTATTGTGTAATGATGCTAGTCCACCAACAATTGTCACTTCATAAATGAATGTTTCTACGGATTGTTTTGAGAATTTTATAGATCCCGGGGTTTTATTCTCCATGTTTTCCTAGGGTACTTAGGGTTTTAGCGAGGGAATGATGAAAGCCAGGAGATTGTGAGCGAGAGTTTTAGACGTACAATTGTCGGCGACGTACAATTTCCCGGCGTCATTTTAGATACTATAATGACATGGAGATAGGCTATCTGTATTGCAATCTTTGCATCATAAATTAAGCATAGCACGTCGTGCACCAAACCACAATTCTCCACACGAGAGAAATCAAAGAGCAAATATACGCACACACGGCATATGAAATTAAGCAATGCAAAAATTAAGAATTAAGCAATACAAAGATTGAGAATTCCTGCGTTCTGTATTAGGGCCGATCTATTTAAATAATGGACAGCTAACACTCCAATCAAATTCAGCTTATCAGATTCATAAATACCTTGGTGCACAAGCTACTACTTCATTTCCAGTTGCTTTTCCAGTCTTGGTAGGCACCATTGCCACCAAGCGTTTCATTTTTTTCACACATCGGTGACCCAAATCTGCAAACCCTTCAGACCAACTTTTATCGCAAAAAATCCAGATACTATGATAGGGGATGAAATCAATCAGCGAATGCAAATTTATCTCAATTTCTGGGCGTGCTACCTGTCAAAGTATCGTTGCATATCGTCGTCAATCCACCTATGGATTCTCCACATGTTTCTGTGATATGGAGATCGTATTTAAATTGACAGATTCCATAATGCTGACGATAAAATTGTAATCGGAAATCTGGGTAGTGCTTTGATGTGACAGGGGTATTGCTAAACATTATATAAACACCTACCCAACAGCTATAACCATTTACTAATTCTCCGAACTCCTGCTTAATACAAGTGTTGTTTGTCAACAGTCATGGCGTGATTATATCATTAAAACAATTAAAGGTCATGAGGTGGGCTCTATTTTCAAATCATCATCCAATTAAAACTAAAACTAATAGATTGTTATGAGGGTTTTTGTTTGATGCGATGCATTCAAATGGTTAGGTTCGTTGTAGTTTCGGGTATAGAAACACACAATGCATTGGTGGAATGAACACCTTCTTATATCCTTTGGACACAAGTTTTATTGCCTTCATCATATCATTATAATTCCTTTTGCACTCTTTCCATAGAATCATAGTGCCCCCTTTTTAATCCCATCACCCTTAAATCATTTGAATAATCCAAAATCTCTTGTACACATTGTATATCTTCCCTCTGATATGACATTTTTTTGCATGTTGTTTTATGTTGTGTAATATAGCATTTTACATGCCACTTTAATATGAATTTCATCGTATTGTATAGACATTTAGCCTTGAGCAACCTTAATAAGTAGTTCTTTCTATTTTTAAACAACCTTTTGTAAAATGGATGTGTTGCATCGATTCCTTCATTTGGGAGCTTGTTGGATGTCAAAACGACATCGTGCAATCACACTTTTGTTATGCAAGAAAAGATTGTCATTAAAACCTATGAGAGCATTCAGTCGTTGGTGTAAATTCTAGCGATAAGAGGGCCAACTTACTCCTTCACATTGTGCTAGTGATATTTCTCTAGCGCGCATGTGCTTCCCATCACATTATTGCATAGCATTTTGCCTCTATAATTGTGCCTTGCTCATGACTTTGCCATTTTGGTGGCAAGCAGGGTAATAATGCATTCACAATGTATTGATGTTGATATTAAATCTAAATTCACTAAAAAATTAAATGATGTTATCTAATGTTTACATTTGAGAAAATTTTAATTTTTTTTTTTATCTTTTTTAAGTCTAATTATTCTACGCTCTGATTAGTTAAATTGTTTGGGGTCTTATTTCATAATGATAATATGGTCACGAATACCATCATTATTGCATGTTTACCCTAGATCCATTATTACATGTGTACCAGAGGTCTCGTTAGATTTTCTTTTAATAAAATAATTTAAATTCTTTGTCACATAAATTCAACCAGTTGCCACCATCTCAAGTGAGAATGAATGAAATCATGTTTTGGTGTTCAGAACTGGCGATGTTTAACAAATACCGAAGCTCTGGCTATTAAATATTTATATTCCTTATGTCATGCATTCGTCCATCGACAGTTACTCTAACATGTGTCCATGGATGCGGTTGTGCATAATTGATTTATTGAATTTGTAAAACTCTCTTATATTTGTTCTTTGAATGATAAAATTTTACGCACCGGTAGAATAAATCATGTGAAAGAGATAGAGTAAATGAAATTATTATTGAATTTAACATAGCATCATGATGCTAACTTCAAAGTTTTCCGAGCTACCATAAAGAAAAAAGTTAATAACTCCACTTACTAGCATTTTTATAACAAAGCTTTTAAACTTTAATGATAGTTATTCTTATCAAATTCTACACTTGACAAGTGCTAGTGAGGCCCACATATCCTCCGTTGTTATTCCCCGCTGCAGCAAGGTAATAACACAATCAGAATGCATTGATGTTGACATTAAATCTAAATTCACCAAAAAATTAAACGAAGTTATCTAATATTTACATTTGAGAAAATTTTAATTTTATTTATTTATTTTTAAATCTAATTTTTCTAAGCCACATAAGTCGTTGTTTCAATAATATTAAACACAACATTGCCAATAAAAATTAACATGGCGAAAGTGTGTACCGGGGTACAATTAACATATCAATTTTCTTTAAATATTTTAAATATTGAAAGTACGATTTAAAAATAATAATAATAAAATAAAAATTTGTCAAATTTTCTGCTGAAATTTCAAATATTTTTCAAACCAACTAAGCCACATAAGTCATTGTTTCATTAATATTAAACATGACATTGCCAATATTAATTAACATGGCCAGAGGTGTGTAATGGGGTACAATTAACATTATCAAATTTACATTGTAACTTTCAATGCCACCCATGAAAAACACTAAAGTTCTTGAACCAATTAGCTCTTTAGATGACACATTAAAAGAAAAAGGGAAATGGTTATATAACATCTTCGAAAAAAAGCAATATGACAACAACATTACTTTTGACCAATTTTTGGACTAATTACATTTAACCAAAACTAATTACATCATAGCAATACAAAATCAATTAATAGCTAAATTAAACTAAGCAGCAGAGAACGTTAGCTAAGTGGCCTTGTTTTAAAATTATGTCGCCAATGTGTGATTAACGCATCCTTTTGTGACACAAAGCTCTTTGTCTAGTCAATTTGTTTGGGATAAATCATGTGTCGTGTTTGCATGATTTTCACATCAAGGGAGCGTCTCGTGAATATTCCAAGGCCATGTCATTAGGTCTGGTTTTTTCATAGACTATTTTAGTGTACAAACAAGTCGTGCAACATTTCTACATCATGTTATATTTACCTCGTCTTTTCTACAATTATAAATTATTATAATTAATAGTTACTATCATTATTAATAATAAATAAGCTAACTATAATAATCATTTTTTATTTAAAATTTCAAAATTAATTATAATAATATTTGTTAATTTATTATGATATAATAAAATAAATTTTTTATGATATTTATATTTATTTCTGGTGATTACGAAAAATGATTGAAATTATTTCCACCCAAGTCTAATTTCTACAAATGAGATGATGAGCTTCGATGTAATGGTTTTGAGCATATGATATAATGGACCAAAACATGTATATTCAACATATGGAATATTGCCAACCAATATGGTGGCTCTTCTCAATCATGCATTAGAAGGTGTGTTCCATCCAATATGGGCGGAATATGAAGGTGTTTTCCAAACAATATAGGGAGAATATGGTGGCCCTGTCCAATCACAAACTGGAAGATGTTTGCCAACTAATATAGGGACCCCACCCATGTTTGAAACTCGACTCTTAATTAAAAAACACACACACACACATTATTTATTGTTAATTTATATAATGATGAATGCATTTTTTTCAGTATACATGGTAGATCTAGAGTTTTTTCCATTGAATTAGGACTTGTCTTGTTTTTCTTGTTCCATATGTTCACAACTCATAGGAGTTTTCCCTGCTACTAGACTATGATTTGGTGGTGTTTTTTCAATGCTTGAGTGGTTTAGATCATGGCTTGTTCAATGGGTCTCCAAGTAGAGTTTTTTAAAATGTAGAGTCAATTCCCTCTCTTGATTTGGGGTTTTCCTCCTTTGTGAACAAGAATGTCACTACATTGAAGGAAATAGCGTTGATTGGTAAGTTCACTAGCCTTTGGCTTATCTATAATCCGATTTTAGAATGGAACTATAAAAATTAGGTAAATCATAAGATTATTGATATTTTTTTTATTGTGGGAACTATTATTACTCATAATTTTTCCCTAGAAGTTATCAAAAGAAGGAAAAGACCAAGGTAACCACAAACCAATCTTTCAAGTATAGGCTCTAGCCAACCTAAGACTCAAAGAGGGATCTCTCTATATGCTTTAGCTTTGTTTGTTGAGATTTTAGGGCAGTTCTTAAAGTTCAGGGGGTTTTGGATTTGTTTTGGAAGTTGGATGGTGGAATCCTTACACAGATGGATAGAATGATGTCTCTGGCTATTGGGCTATGGAGTCAAAGAAGGGCAGCATAATTGGGATTATATCATTAAAGGGAGTCTTCAATGGGAAAGCTAGCAGAGTGAAGCACAGATTTTTAGGTTGAATGGGTGAAATGGTCTTAACTAGGGTGAGACGGCACTTAAGAATCCTCAAACCGGGATTAAAAGGAGGAACAGAGGATGATCATGAGAAAAGGGTAGTTAAGAATTCTTTACTATAGACTGGGGGGAACTCCCTAAACAAAGGAGAAATCAAGAATTCCTTAACTTAGATTATTTAGCAAAAAACATAAAAAAAATGCATAATAGTCAAAACAGAGTGCAGTGAAGCAAGTTCTGACATATCATCCCATACTATAGCTTTTAGATTTCAGATACATTTAAGATTATGAAATTTTTTTAAAGAAAAGTGACAACACAAAGATGATACTTGTCTGTATTTCACACTACACATGAATCGAGTGAAATTTCTTTGCTTTATTTAATAATCCAACTTGTTGGTCCAATAGTGATACAATAGCTTACAATCTTTGATCAAGAAAACTATAGAAATGTCTAAGAATCCACACTACATACTTTGAATTGTGAAGTATTTATACAAAATCTATTACAACATATCTCAAAACAAACTTTAGATTTAATCTAGGAAATACAAATATCTTCTTGCAAGAAGATAGAGACAGCTGATGAACTATTTCATGCCGTCCCTTTTGTTATGGTTGTGCTGGCCTTTATTGTTGAAGTATTAGCCTTTTAATCTAGCTTGCAGTTGTGGAGTTTCATGCTAGAGTCTTCTTTACTTTCATCTTTCAACTGATATCTTTAACCGTGATACACTTTGACCCTATTGTGGTGGTTTTACCTGTTTTACCTAGTTGTTATGATTTTACTGTGTAGTAAATTTATCCCAGTAAATCTGCCATTATCTCCCACCATTCAACATCTGGTAATTTCACACTCACCATTCTCCTATAGATTTCATTAGCTTTAGTATACTTGGAAAAATTGGTCTTGGTGAGGAACAAATGTTTTACCTCATGCTCCAGGAAAAAGAAATTTTCGAATGCGTTGTACAAAACTTTTCCTATTAGCAATGCTTTTATGGATGAAGAGCTGGCTTGTTCTTTAGATAACTATCTGAGCCTATTTCCATAATCCAATTGTGTCATGAGTTTGTCCTTGATAACCATAGGACCAGGCAAAACTTTCTCCCTCAAAATCTGGAATTTATCCATGAACCTATCAATGGCCACTTGCATATTGTGGCATTTTTCCTCCAAATTGAGCATAAGGTTCCTTTTGGAAAGGACCTTCCTTATTTCTAAAATGGTAGCAGTCCTATCTTATATATTTAGGTCTTGGAGCTCATATCTATTCTTGTTGTTGAGGAAGTGGATGAGTCTATTTGCATCCTCTGGCTTCTCTCCCAACTCCTCCTTCACCTTCCGGACAGATTCTCTAGTTGTATTTACTAACTCGGTTTGTTCAAAAATAACTTGGATTGATGGCCAAATATCATTGACATAGTCAATGATATTGGCCCACAACATTTCCTTGGTTTGTCCAATTGGTTTTTCCAGTGTTACATCCTTCTCTAGGATTTTGATTCTCTCACCCATTCTTTGGGCCTTTTTTGCTTCGTATTTCTGCTTTAGTTGGGCAAGTTTGCAGTCTCTTTCCAAGCTTGCAACCTTTTCTCTTAACTTGTTTATTTCAGTAGCCTGGGGGGACATCTCTTCCATGGCTTTAACTAGTTCTACTGATTTCTCTCCTGATGCACCTATTGCTGATGTATACTCTGTTGTTGCTACCAAGGCTATTGCAAGTGGAGTTGTAGGCGCCAAAGATGCTGCTAGTGTGGATGGCACTATTGTGGAGACTCTAGGGATAACATTTGTTGAAGAAGTGGCCACATCTGCCTGTTTTAATTGGATCAAAACATCCAATTCCTTTTCAGTTTCTTTTAGTTGATCACTAAGCTTTAGGACCAAGTCCACCAATTCTTCATGTCTGGTTTGATTCTCTATGACTTCTAGAGTCTGAGGATGTTGTAGCTGGGGTATTTTTAAATTCCTCTTAAGTGCATCAATATCATCATTTTTATTCTTAATAAGCTACTCTGTAGCATTTATATCCTTGGGATCATGTCCCAATTCAATCAATAAGTCCTCTAAGGACTTGATCATGGTATCCTTGGTATATGAGGAGGCCTTTCCTAACTGGAATTGAGATGAAATGTTGTGCATAGAGTTCTATATTTGATGGGCATCTATGCCTTTACCTGTCAGGGTGGAGTATATCATCTCTCCAGCCTGTTTGTGTAGTTCAATCTAGTCTATGGGATGAATATCCCTCGCCAACACTTGGAAATCTACCCTTTTAAAATCCTATGCTGTCTTTGGTTGCTGGGCTGTACGGTTCACATAGGTCATCTGGAGCTTCCCCTCTTTAATATCAGAGGCTGACATTAGCCTTGTTTGATTGGTAGGAGTGAGATTCGGCTATTGAGCATATGTTTGGGCCTTAAGACTCTCATTTCTAGCTTTGATTTCTTTATATCTTTCCTTGATATCTTGGTATTTGTTAGTAGGTATTATGAAGGAAGATAATTCAACACTGAGATACCCTTCCAACATCTAAGTTTGTGATGTGGAAGGCTCTTCCATGCCTCCAGATGGAGTGGTAGGCTTACTTCTTTCTGTTCTTGTATTTGTGACCTCAGCTGAGTCTTCAGTATATTCTTTCTCAGAGGTTGGATTTAGCCTTTGCCTCTTATTTGATTCATGTTGTAAAATAGAGGTGGCCACTCCTGAAGTGGAAGCCCCTTCTCTGTTTCTTTTTGGGATCTTCTCCTCATTCTAAGGAGTTTGCATGACTAGAGGGGTAGTCATGGTTCTTTCTGGTTCTTCTGCTACCTGTAGAAAAGAGTTGTCATGAAGCTGCTTTTCTAAATCAATTAGTGCATTCTCTATCTCTACTCTGGTGATGTCTTGGTCTACTAGGGTACCCTCCACCCATTATGTCTTATTTTTATATGCTTCTATTTCAGGTATGTGATGGTGGATGAAAGGCCCTAGCTTGACCTTTTGCCTCTTCTTTGTGATAAATTCCCAAGGATCATATCCCCAGACAAAACTCCTTTAGAACTTCATTCTCTATAATATCAAGTCTACTTCTTTGCTTGTCTCCCTAGAGTTGCATATGAAGTGGCCTAGTTGGTCCTTTATTTTGAAATTGGCCTTCTTCTTGGCACTGACAAAGTTTAATTCATCCGCATTGATTATTTATCTATAGTATTCTAATGCAAACAACCTCATTGGGAGGTATCTTGGTAGCTTGTATGGTGCAAGCATGCAACCATATATTTTAATTTCTGTATGGTTTTGGTAAAGGTACTGTTAGTGTCAGTGTCTTCACACTTCCATTAGTGATGAAATTTCTTTTTTGTATGCATATTAGGTGTCTCATCTGATCAACTGCATTCCAATAGGTCATTGATCAACTGATGGTAGTGGTTTCATGTCAATTTTCGTCATGACATTTACATGCTGACCTGTTCACACAATTTTTTTTACTCATTCATTGTCATCTTGTTTCATTTCATTTATAAAAAACCAGTTTTAGGGTTTAGTCTCACTAGGTCTTAGGGTTGGTCAGCATGGTCATCCTAATTGAACAAAAAGGTCAGCAGGCACATGAGAAGGATAAAAAAGTTCATAAAATCAAAAAATTACTTCTGTCATGTTCAATAATTTTTTTTACCTCAAAACTCTCTTTTGAGGTGAAAACAGAGTTTTTTCCATTATTATAAAAAATTCATGTAATTGAAATGTTTCTACATGTAATAAGTATTCAAAAGCTATTCCTAGTGACCTAGTCACAAAGTCAACTCCTTCCATTACAAAAAGTCAATGTATAAGTCCACCTGCAAAAAGGCAAAAGTCAAAATGTAAGTGAAACATAGAATTTTTGAAAAAACTGGAAAAACATTAGAAAAGCGAGTCTTGGTTAGTGAAAAATTAAATGAGAGGGACATAAAAGCCAATTCATGTGTTTTAAGTCTTCATTGTTGAAATTGAACGCGCCAAAGGGAGAAAATCGTGTTTTTGGACAAGGCAAAACAGGGGAAAAAATCCAGTCATCTTGCTAGAAATGCGCACCTATGCCTTGGCGCTGTGCATTAAAATGGTGTTGCACATTTGTTGTAGGTTTTCTGTTGAAATTTGGTCTGGTGCTGCGCCTTGAAAGTGCATTTTGAACCTGTTCCTTGGCGCTGCGCACTTGTTACAAGAAGCAAAATTGCCTCAAAACACCTCCAAACTTCCTAAAAAGCAAATTGATGCATGTTCCAAGTAAGTAGATCACTCCTCCTTGTACAAGAAAGTTATGTTTGGTGGCTTGGATGTGTTTGATTTCCTTTAGAACAAACCCTAGCTAAATGGTTAACACAAACCCCAGCTAGTTGCTAAATCATCTCTTGCAAGTTATTGAAGGTAATTTGCTCTTCTTTCTCACTCCATTCATATTGAGCTTGTCAAATCCCATTCCCTCTCCCTAAATAATCAAAATTCACTCCCAAAACCCCACTCCCATTTACCAAACCCTAGCCCTATACCCTATTCCCAAACCCTAACTCCCACATCCTAACTCTTTTAGTACATCCACTTCACTATCAAACCCTTATCTCACATTCATAACACCATTCGCTTCCCTCATTTCCAAAAAGAAACCCTTCCTCCTAGCATTCACTTCCTTATACACACTACTTACCTCATATTTCCAAATCTCTTCCTACTCATCTGCTTTCACTTCAAATTCATAAGCATGGAGACATTCAGATTAGGAGAGGGAAGAGGAAACTCTCAGTGATTCTTCCAGAGAAGCTCATTTACCAAGAAAGCCACACAAAGGGGGAAAGATCATCCGGGAGGAGCCCACCACTCTTACAGAATTACTTGCTTTCCCTCGTGTTGTAACTAGATTTAAACACCAATCTTGTTATCAATTTTGTGAAATGGTAGAGAGGGTGAAATTTCATCATGAGCTTGCTAGGTTGTTTGTTATTCATCTCCACAATGGCCAGGTGAACCTTTCTAGTGTCTCTTTCACCTTGAAATCCACCACCATTTGAGCAGCGACAGGCATCCCTAATGTAGGTGAACAATGGAATAAGGGGCAGCATATGGGCAAAGAACATTATGAGCCTTACATAGAGGCTAGATATCACAGGCAAATCAGCAAGTTTTTTCCTTTCAAATACTTGCAGAACACTTATGCTCCTCTCATGAAACTCATCATCAAGTATTTCACCTGTGAAGGAAGGTTTTCCCGCCTATATACATATCATATCAGGTTGTTGATGCATTTCACAAGAGTAAGGATGATGAACCTCCCATACTTTAATTGCAGGAATATTGAGAAGATGGCTCACTATGTGCAAAGGAAACCTTTTCCTCAATAATTCAATAGCATTTATCACTTCTCACTGATTAAAATTGTTGTCTTGCATCATCTAAGCTTGCTAAACATACCATGGGATACCTTTATTGCCCATGAGATTTTCAAAAGCCCTCAGGTGATTCCATTAGTGCCTCAAGAGGAAGGAGGGCCATTAGAACAACCAGATGTTCATAAGACTGAAACTACAAGTGTTTCGATGTTTTTCACCTATGAGAGAGGCACCAAGAGGCTTTTTGCTGCTGCCAAGTGAGTACTATCTCCACAAGAGGTGGAAGGGATCTTGTTTTCTTCACCAAACCACGGGCAAATGTTATCTTTTCCGAGGGTGAAAGGGACTTTGCCTTCGTCTCCAGCTATACAAGTTGGCCAGTAATCAAAGAGAAAATACAAAGGGAAACAAAGAATTCATGAGGAGGTCCTTCTTGAAGGGAAAGACAGAGATTTTATTTTCATTGAGGAAGATGTCACTGATTTGGGCTCTCAAAGCTCAAGACTCAAGGACATGATTATCAAAGAAAAGGAGGCTGAAATACAAGCCTTATCACTTGACCTTGAGAGGGCCAAATGGATCATTAGCTTTCTTGAGTAGGAAAACAAGCAACTGACAGATAAGCAAGCTATTATGGAGGCAGAAATGATTAAGGAAAATAGGCAAAAGGCAAAGAAGAGAAAGATCAAGATGACCTCCCTTGAGCAAGAAATTGAGGATGATCGAGAACCATGGTTGGAGAGGGTGAACATTCACCTTGAGAAGGTGCTTGAGAAAGGCAACAAAGAGAAGAAAATGTTGCGCCATATGGCCTATCACTACCTAACCCAGAACAAAATTTGCAAAACAAGGGTGAAGAGGCTAAAGGCAAAGCTAAAAAGAGCTTTTAGGAGCAATAAAGAGCAAGATAAACTCAAGATCTTGGCTGAATCATCATTGGCTCATCAAAGAACTTAAAAAGGGTCAATCATGCCAAATTTCAAGAATTTTGGAGAAAGTTTTGTCAATTTTGAAATTTATAATGTAAAAAACGGGCTTTTTCAATAGGTGGCACTGTGCTTTTGTTGGGGACACTTTCTTGCAAAAAAATTTATACTTTTGGAATCAGCACATAAAAATATGGAAGCTCAAAAATCGGTGAGAATTTTGGACAAGTTCTAGGTCTCCAAAAGGGCAAAAAACACCCAAAAAGTGCCCTCTCTGCCACTTTTTTGCCACAGAGGAAGCAGTCTTTGGAGAATCAATTTTTGGAGGGGCAAATTGACTCTAAATTCAGAAATTCAAGTTGCTCCAGAATGTAGACTCGCCAGGCTTTCCAACGAGATATCTAGTACCCGATTTGAACTCCGGGAAGACTTCCAAAATTGGCCTAGAAAACGTGTTTCACATTGAAATCTTGGCGCTGCGTATTAAATGAATTTTGCCAGTTTTCCCTAATTTTCCAGATTTTTCCTAGTTTTCTTGGGACATCACTTTTTCCTCATTTCTTGGTAAATGTAAGCATGGAAAGTGATGAATTCAATGTAATATGGTTGAAAATCGCTTCATAGGGCAGATCCATCACGTTGTAAGTGATTTTGAGTTGTAATGAATTGGTTTCCTTGGTTTTAGAGGGAAGTTGTTCCACTGCCTATATTCTTGTTCTTAGTTTAGATATAGTTGAAACCACCCCTCTTCTCATGGATCTGACCCTGATAGCTAGCTTAAGTAGTTTCCTTTCCTATATCATCTACTTTTTGATTCATTTTTAAAGGTTGGATTTTGGCAGAAGTGTTGGACTCATTGAACATTTGTATCAGTAGTTTGGCAAGGAATAAAACTAAGTTTCACAGCTATTTTTGTGGGATTCTTGTGACACTGAGTTTATGTATTGTTTCTTCTTTGTAATGAGTTTTTCTAATCTTTTATATGTATCCATATCTCTCTCTCTCTTATAAACTAAATGAATCAAGGTGAATAGGCAAAATACACTAATTTACAGTGCTTTGTCTTGGGAATGCATTTGGTTTTCAATGTTTTAATTGTTTGAAGAGGATTCATAGTTTCTTTATTCCCTCGTCAATCCCTCAGCTGTCTTACTCTACCATATTAATCCATTGCTAGTACATAAACGCTTGTCTACCTCGCCCCACACAACATGACTGTATCATTGAGTTGATTTCGCGGATTCAATTTGCCTTCTCCAATTTATCCAACAACCAAAACCTAAAATCAAATAAAAAACCCTAATATACTATACCTAGCCTAAAATCAACATTCATTTCAGTCATCTCAAGCCCTGGTTGCCATTATCTTAATTGAAATTGACAATGAGAGAGCCCTCTCCCGCCCTGGTAGGGCTAGCTACCAGGTTAAGCGTGGTTTGATGCTACCCTAGACCTACCTTCTTTCAGTCTGAGGTAGATTTAGGTACTAACAGGTACCAATCACCCACTTTGGTCTGCTTGGAAAGCTGGAGGACTCTCTTTATCTCTGGAATAATTCTAGGATGAGGACTCCCAGTGAGCATGGTCATGACTGGATGCATGAAAGAATCTATAAAGACAGAGTATGTATAAGGTGACCTATACTCATGGAACAGTGGGGTTCAAAAAATAATTGATCTGCAATGGCCTATGGTGTCAAGCTTCTGGAGGGTAAAGGTAAACTTCTCTGACTGGTAATATAGAAATAAATGGTATAATATAGAGGAGTATTGGAACACCATCTCATTTCCCATCTGTATGAACTGCTCATGGATTCTGTCTCCAATGAATGTGGAAAAATCATATATGGTTTCAAGAGGTTGTCCTGGGGTATAGATGGACATGCAAGCAAGGATAATTTCATCAATGTATTCACTAGTAGAGTAACCCAGAACACATGATATCATGGTTACAATGTTTTGGCCCAAATTAGAGAAAATAATTGTCATGTATGGAGGGGGGTCCCTACGGATATGCTTCTCCTCTACAATGAAGGTCTGAAATAACTATGCCAATTTTGCAGGGCTTAGCTTGGGATATTGGTCCAACAAGTCTCCAATTGAGAGTGGGGTTAGGTTTGGGCCTAGTTGGAAGTTCAACATTTCATTCATAGATTCAGTTGTGATGGTGAAAAGGACCTTCTAATCATGAGACGTTATTGTTCTATGGTTGGGAACATAACATGCATGGCACATATGGACTATTTCTGGAAAGATATGGACTTGGGGGAGCTAGTATTTAGGTAAATTGGATTCCAAAACGCCAATATCATCTGTCTGGTTTAGGTGTCTCTCTTTGCTTAAACAATGAATTTTAAGTAGGAGCTTTGTTATACAGGTATCTTTAATCTAGAAGTCCTTGTCAGCCAGGGGAAGATGGTCTAGGTCTAGGTGAGGTATAGTGATGGGCCTTACATCCATAGCAATTGGGGCAGCCATACTCAAGTCTTGTGGATTTGAGTACGAGAGGTAATTTAGAGTTTTTTAGGGCAATGGAGGTTCTGCAGTTTGTTTATGGATCACAGTGTTAAAATTTGTAAATTTGATCTTTTTCACTTAATTAACAGTGTCACGAGGGTGAATTGACTCTGGATTTTGAGAATGGAGTTGGAATTTCACGATTAAATACTTGGAATTGGGCCGAATTGACTGTTAATGGTGGTTGAAGGCAGCTGGGTAGGCCCGTATGGTACTGGTACGGATTGATGAACAAGCTGGACTATATGCAGCATCTATGGAGCAATGGTGAAGGTTTGTGAGAAATTTGGCTATTTGCAGAGGTCGCAATCGCTTTCTGAGTTGTCAAAGGCGAAATGCGTGAAAAGGGTGAGAAGAGGGGTAATTAGGTTTAGATAGGAAAAATAGTTAATTTTAGCGGGTTCACCAATTTATGAACAATGATGGTTTTTCATTGGAAGGGGGAAGTGGTTTGGGAGGCCCATCGCACCGCTTTTGTGGTGCAGGTTGTATTCTAAAGGGTTTGCCCGATTCCATTTAGCATTTGCCACGTAGCATCGCGGGTCGGGGGAAAACTGCTTTATCGGGCGGGTAAAGGGTGGACGTCGGGCCAGTCCGATATGCTTGTGGGGTGTTGGATGTGGAGTGGGGGTGATCAACAGTTATTGGGAAATGGGAGTTGCGAAGTGGTAAATGATGGGATTTAATGGGGGGCCCAGGGACTTAATTATGATGGTTTCGGGATTAGTTTAAGGACTAATTCAAGTTTAGGGGATCGGTCCAAATAGTAATGAGGGCTTAGGGATTGAAAACGGGGTTTTAATGTTTTAGCGGGATAAGGGGTAGTAATATAGTTTATAGATAAACTAAGGGGTGGGGTTAATTTATATGAGGGAGTTAAATATATATGGGATAATGGGTTTATCGATAGTTTTGTATATTTAATTAAAAGGTTAATATGAAGTGAAATGAGTAGAAGGGGTATTGCACTTAGGTATATGAAATGTTATGCACATTCCATATACTAGTACTTAGGATAAATGTGTTTGGTGGGTTTCTTGCATAAAACTTGTTTATAAAGGAGTTTTCCTAGGTAAAAACAGTTTAGCCTTAGGAAAAGGGTTTTTATGTGAGGGGGATGAAGGAATTGCAAGGGATTTAACACCTTTTGTTCTTAGTCATCAAACCGAGGGTCTGGTCCCTCCATAAGTCGAAGAAATTCTCTAAGCCTCTTTGACTTAAAGAACTATAGGTGTTAATATTTTTATTCTGAAGGGAAAATTAGTAAGTGTTTTAGGGGTAAAAATGGATGATGGGGATGTTAAGTAAATCACATTGTAAACCATTGCTTTTGTTTTGTTTACCACTTATGCATATTTAAATGATGCATTTAGAACAATGACACAAGTGCTTATTGTATCAATTACATGATATTTTTGCAACCTTTCTACTACTTTTCCACTTACTCATCCTACCATTTTTTTCTTCATTTATTTGGGTGCATGTAGGCTAGCAAACCCTTATCAATATTTTTCTTTTCTTTACATTACAAAATATCTAAATCTAACCTTATATCATCCAAGGGCTAAAATTAAACTGATGAGCTCCTTTTATTCACTCTACCTATCTAATTATCTGCCAAGATTACACTTTTTGGTCAGATTTTATTCTCTAGTTATGAACATAAAATTTAAAACATGAAATAGCCAAGCTTAAACATTTGGACTATCATGGATTGTGGCATGAGTAACAAGTTGCACACAATCATTTATTATGCATAAACAATAAATAGTAGTGGCATTTTGACTTGCACACTTTCATGGTCTCTTTGTGTCTTTTGGGGTTCATATATTTTCATTTTTTTCAACCTTTTCATTCTTTTTGTCCTTTGATTATTCTTTTAGGACATACCCTCTTTACATTTTTTAATTTTCTAAATATGGAAAACATTTGCAGAAAGCAAATGTATGTATAATATTACAAGGCTTAACCTCAGCCATTCAAAATTATGACTCCTATTGGTATAGGAACCTAACAATGGCTTCACTTGGGGATGGCATTTTCTAGTGAAATGTCAAGAACTTTGTAGATCAGTAGCCTTCAAATTGCCATTGATGTTACCTTGAAATATTTCTTTCTATTGTCTCTACCTTATTTATACTTATGACAGTAAACCATTAAAACTTAGGGCCTTCTCTTCGGGCTTCAACTTCAAAAATCACCATCCAATCCAAACTAGACTTCCGCAAAATGAAATATGTACAGTGGGAAAAATATAAAAAATCAATATTTAGGTTCAAAATAATGTTTGAGCATTCGACCATTCACTGGTCCACCTTCTTCTTCTATACCATCCATTTTCCTTAGGAAGAAAGAATTATTGCCTCTGAAAGAATAAATGATATATGGACCTTTCCATAGGAAATCAAATTTACCATGTTTACCTTTGTCTTCCCTTCTTGAATCCCACTTTAGGACTTTGTCACCAAGGAGGAAATCTTCAGCCTTGGTTCTCCCATCAAAAATATTCTTGATCCTTTCCTGCACAACCTAAGATCTGATATATACTTCTTCCCTAGTTTGTTGAAGATTAATTGTTTGGTTGATTCTTCTCTAGATAGTATTAGGTTCAACCTTCATTTCTTGTAGTAATTTCATCAATGGTGTTCCTAAGGAAGATGGGAAAAAAGCTTCCATTCCATAAACTAGCTGATAGGGAGAAGTGCCAATTGATTTCTTAGTGGTTAGTCTGTCTGCCCATAAGGCATTGACTAGCTTTTTGTTCCATGTTTTCTTATTGTCCTCAAGTAACTTTTTGATGATATTTACCAAAATTTTGTGTGAGGATTTAACCAGTCCATTTCCTTAAGGATAATATGTTGTGGAATGGCCTAGGGTTATATGATACTTGTTGCAGAAATCTATCATTCTTTTGGATTTAAAGGTTGCTGCATTATCAGTAATGAGCTTGGTTGGACATCCAAATATTGATAGAATGTTGGTTTCAAAGAAGGTTATGATAACAGTGTCAATGTCTTGCCTTGAAGGTATGGCCTTTATCCATTTTGTAAAGTAGTGTATAGGAGTGAGGATCCATTTGTGCTGGGCAGAGGAAGGTGGGAGAATTTCACCAATGAAGTCTAAACCCCTTTGTTGAAAAGGTATTTCAACAAAGATTGGCTTGAGGGGTAAAGGTAAAAGTTTTTTCTTTCCCTCAAAGATTTGATATTTGTGACAAGAGGTCATATATTTCTTGACAACGGAAAACCTAGTAGGTCAGTAGAAACCAGCCCTAGGAATTTTATCTACAATGGCTTTCCAATAAAGGTGTCCTCCATAGTCACCAGCATGAAACTCTTGTAACACTTTGTCATATTGATATTTTAACAAGCGATTTAGGAGAATACCCTCATGATCTCTCCAAAACAAAGAATTTTCTAAAATACAAAATTTTAAGGATTTCATCTTCAAAAATCTGCTTTTAGTCCTAGATAATTCGGGAGGAGCTTGTAAATTTAGTAAAACATAAATGATATCAGCATACCAAGGTGATTCAATAAAGCCCTGACTGATTTGTGGAGTCGCCATCTCCTCCTCATTATCTATTGTTGCAATAAAGTTAATATCCGAAGCCTGATAGTTTGATTCAGCCATGAGATTGTCTAAACATTGGCCTTTGATTAATTTGGTTGGTTTGATTTCTATATCATACTCTAAAATGGTAGCAATCCATTTTTCCCTCTTTCCATCAGGACCCCCTTGAGTTAGGATGTCTTTAACTACTGAATTGGGAACATAGGCCACTATATGAGAGTATAAGATGTACACCCTAAATCCCTTAATGGCTTTGACTAAAGCCAAGGCTTGTTTTTCCATTATATTGTATTTCAAAGGGGCATCTCTCAGGGATTTTCTAAAGAAAGCAATGGGTTATTGATAAACCTGGTCATTTTTCTGCAGAAGAACTGCAACAATTGTGTGCTCAGGAGCAAAGGAAAATAAGATGAAATCTCTGTCAAATTTGGATTGATTAATACTGGTGTTTTAGTTAAGGCTATTTTAATATCTTCAAAGCATTTCTTAGCCTCAACTGTCCATTTTATCGTCAAATCCTTTTTTAGCATGTTGTTCAGTGATCTAATTAACTATGCTAGATTAGAAATAAATCTTCTAAGAAAATTAATCTTCCCTAAGAAAGCTTGCAATTCTCTAAAGTTCCTGGGGTGTTGAATTTGCAAGATGGCTTCTATTCTGGCAGGGTCTGTTCGAATATCATCTTTTTAGATTATAGGACTTAGTAACTTTCCTTCTTCTAGACCAAACAAGGAATTTGTGGGGTTTAAGGAAATTCCATATTTCCTGCATTTAATGAAAACCTGTCGTAGATTATCCAAATGTTGATTAGTAGATTTTGAAAACACAGTAATGTCATCTATATTACAAGGAAATCATGAATTTCTTTGGAAAAGGCTATGTCCATAGCCCTTTAGAAAGTGGCTCCTACATTCATTAGTCCAAAATGCATTTTTCACATACATGAATGTTCCCCAAGGAGTAGTAAAGGTAGTTTTGGCTTGGTCATCAAGATGAACTAAGATATTATTGTAACCAAAGAACCCATCCAACAATCAGATTCTGGTTTCGCCAACTACCCTTTGTAAAATATTATCCATTTTAGGAAGAGGGTAATTGTTTTTAAGTGACACTTTATTGAGGTTTTTGAGACCTACACAGAGTTTGATCTCACCAATTTTCTTCCTAGTTGGCACCAAATTTGAAACCCAATCAAAAAATGTAATTGGTGCAATTATTTTAGCATCATATATTCTCTGGATTTCCTTTTCAATTGAAGGTAATAGGATAGGATTAATCCTTCTAAGTTTTTGTCTCAAAGCTTTCTGGTTTTCTTTTATGGGGATTGTGTTTTGTATGGTGTTGGTGTCATAGGACTTGAGGTCCTCATAACTCCAAGCAAAAACTTCTTGAAATTCTCTTAATAACTCAATGTATTTCACTTTTTCAGTTGGAGGTAGTGATTTCGAAATTTTGATTAATTCTGGATTTTCATTAGTGCCTATATTATACTCCTCTATATTAGATTTCAAAGGTTACATTTTAGGCTTCCTAGGAACATTGTTTGAATCAAACAAATCTTCCAAAGGTGTTAATCCCTTAGGTAAGAAATTGTCTTTGAGATTAATAACTTCATTGTCTTCATTAATTATTTCATCAATATCAACTTGCTTTAGGTTTTCTACATCTGATTTTGTAAATTTAGTGGGATGAAATCTATCCAATTCATCCCCTTCTATCTCATTTTTTTCTATCTTATCCTTCATGTCAGGATCTATTGATATATCAGTGTCTATATTCCTATTTACAAACTCTTCTTCTAAGAGTAAAAAGTTATTTATCTGTTTATCATATGAAAATACTTGCCAATTCTTCAAATTGTTTGGAATTGCAGGCCTATGCCTAACTTTAGCAGTGTATTGATAGTTAGACTGGAAGGGGAATTTGCAAGTGCTGGAAAACATTGCTAAACTATGGGCTTGCATGTTATTTTTTCTAGGAATTACTATAAGGTTTGTTTCTAGGAAAGTGTCAAGTATTTCTACAATAGTTCCCCTATAACAACTTAATCTAGGGTCCTTCGTCATATATACAACATTATATGTTTTACAATTAACTCAGAATCTCCCATTACAAAAACTCTTTTAGCTCCTAAATTCCTAACTAGCTTAAGGCCTAAAATTAAGGCTTCATGCTCTGCAATATTGTTAGTACATTTAAAATTTAATCTATATGCATGACCTTCTAAGTAATCATTTTCTAGATTGTATATCCACACTCCTACTCCTGCTCCTAACTTATTGACTGACCCATCAAACTCCAAATGCCATAATATCTCATGTTCATAATTCCACCCGTATGGTGAAACAATCTTTTCATCACTTGTAGCAACTCGACTATCCAATTCATTGAAAAGTTCTGTAGTTTGGTTAGTTTCATTTTGGGAAGAAATTGCAATTTATTATGTTTGTGTATTAATACCTTTTGAAAATTTTTCTTGTGTTTGATTAGCATTATACATGATAAAAGAATCAATATCTGAACGTACTGAGTAGATAGGAAATTTTTGAGGTCGATCCTGGCTACCCACCATGTATTTCATTAAAGTTTCTTGGTATAGATTCTTAGGTTGTCCAAAAACAGAAATTGTTGCATATAACATATCTAGTCCCCATGATCTTGATAACGACATGCCATACTTTGGTGGGATATTAGCAACCACAATATCCATGAGGATGCTTTTGGCAGGATATTGGACTAAAGTGACACACAGGTCTTTAATCAATCCTAGGGATTGTACTTGACTGGAGTCAAATGAGAATAAGTCTTTATAAGGCCTTGTGATGTCTAGGTTCATTTTTCCATCACTGATTTGGGCTTTAAGTTGTGAGAGGCCCCAAAGTCCAACATTGCATTGTGAAGAATTTTGTCATGGATCCTGAGGCTAATATAAAAGGGTGGGATTCCTCCTTCTAATGGTTTTCCATTAACATCTGGACCAAATATGAGTTCTGGCTGGTCATCAAACAAATTGACAAAATTTTCATTTTCAACAATGTTTAAGGTCTGGTTTAGCTGCGATTTGCAAGTTTCATTCTTGATTAGTTCTGTTAAAGGAACTGAATTTTTTAGCTCAGCTATCTCTACTCCCAAATTGAATGGCAAAGTGACTTTTTCTATTTGAGGGTCTTGAATTTTCACAGCAGGGGTTTGGGTAGGATGGTCTTCTTTTTCTTTGTTGGGAACTTCCTTATGTGGATTTATAATTCTGATGTTTCAAGTTTTGTCTACTGATTCCTTGGTGGGAATTGAAGTGGATGTTTGATCATCAGAAAGTTGATTAGGGGTTATATCTACAATGGTTGGGCCAAAAGGATTTTGGTTCTATCTGGGGAGAATCTGGAGGATCTTTGAAACAGGGGGATCCTTTATTTTATTGGATTGATTTTGCACTGCTTTCTTAGTTTGGTCAGAGGCATCATTTTTCTTTCTACTCCTTAAGTTATATTGTTTATGTACTTCAAAAATGGCATAATCATACCCTTTCTTATAATCAAACGACTCTCCGGACTAGATCTGTAATTGTTGTAGCATATATAGTTCTTGATCGTCTTGAGTCAGAAAAACAGAGTCTTCATCACTTACTCCCATTAGATTAATTTCTCTATCTTGTTCAGGATCTCCGGGAATGGATGCTTCTACATAATTTTCTTGGAAAGGAGGCCTAATGTTCTCCTCCAGTCCATTTTTCCCAATGTTTTGGTTTTGAGTTTTCCTGAAATTTGGGTTTCTAACAGGATTAGCTTGTCGGTTATCCCATTGAGGTTTCATCTCCATGTTTTCTATTCTATCCATTAGTTTTTCCATGCTTTTCGCCAGACTATCTATCTTAATGTCGGATAATGAAGGCTCATCTTTTGCATTCCCTCTTTTTTCATTTCTAACCGTGGCTCTTTTAGCTAACAAATTAGCCTCTACACTAACTTCTACACTTTTCATTTCTTCTACGGTTGGGGGGTTTCTTTCCCTGAGCTGGAATGCCATATCTGTGTCAAAACCATTAGGGAATTTTATTAAGGCTAGGTCAGAGCAGGTATAAGATTAAATGGGATTGCATTATATGTACTGTTGAATCTAGTGTAGTAACCTTGAACAGTTTCATTCGGTCCCCTTCTAATATTTTCATATTCTGAAAGGATTTGGAGGGGATTTTTCTTATTTTCCCATCTGTTCAAAATTGTTGATGAAATGTATCTAAACTATCAATACTATTATCAAGTAATGCTCTAAACCATTTCCTAACATCACCAGCTAAAGTCTCAGCAAATAGTCTCAATTGAACATCCACAATATCAATTTCATGTAGTTCGAAGTAATCTGTCATCTTATTAACATGGTGTTGTGTAGTGTAGTGTCCTATGCCATCAAATTGAACAATTTTACTTTGGTAGTCTACTGACATGGAACCTATTAATGTCAATGTCTTCACACTACCATTAGTGATCAAAATTCACTCTTTTGCATTTCATACTAGGTGTCCCATTCTGATGAATTGCATTCCATTAGGTCATGGATCAACTGATGGTAGGGTCATTTCAATTTTTTCCCTCATGACACATATCTACTAACCTCTTTTCATATTTGATTCAGTCAATGGTTCATGTTTATTTTTAGTTCATTTCATCAAATAGGTCTTAGGTCTTACGGTTTCAGTCTCATTAGGTATTAGGGTTTTACCATGACAAATTTTCAATAGCTATTGACTAATAATGGTCAGCAGACACATGAAGATGACAATAATCATCAGAAAAGTTTTAATCTCATAATTTTTAAACTTAATAAAATTTTCAGCTCAAAACCAGTTTGAGGTGAAAACATAGCGTTGGTATATTATTTGTAAATTTCATGTAATTTTATTATTTCTCATATGTAATTAACAGTCTCATGCTACTCCTGGTCACCTGCTGATATTTCCAAGTACATGCCACTGCAAAAGTCAAAGAAAATCAAGCATCAATTCACCTATTCAAGCAAAATACCAAGCTTCCAAAAAACAGAGTATTTGAAAAGAAAATAGACATTACAAAGTGGGTTTTGAAAATTAAAAATCAAAAGTTGAAAAAGCTATATAAAGGTCATCCCTCTCTTAAGTCATTTGACTGTTTGAGTTGAAGTCCATGAGCTAAAAAAGTGATTTTGAAGTGTTATTGAGCAAAGCGGGTGCATTCGCTATGTTTTTGGAGAAATCTGGCTAGTGTTATGCACCAAAGGTTGGCACTATGTATAGAGCTAGTGCTACACACCTCGGTGATTTCTGCAGTGTAAAATTGAACTGGTGTTATGCACCAAACCGGCACTACACACTTGGCAGCTAAGCCCTAAATTATTCTAAATTGCCTCAATTTGCCTCCAAGCTTCCAAATAACCTCTCTGCAAGTAAGTAACACCACCATTCTTGCTTAAAAGGGTTGTTGCAATCAGTCTTTGGTGATTTTGTCTCTAAAAAAATCAAACCCTAATTTTTACCAAATTGTCTCATAATTTAGAAGCTCACTCATTTAATTTTGTCCCATATCATCTATTTTCTATTTCCTAAACCCCATCCCCTCATATATTATTCCTAAAACATCATTCCCTCATACATTTTCCCCAATTCCCAAACCCTACATATACACCCCAAACCCTACACAATTCCCAAACCCTACTCACTCCCTAAATCCCATTCTGACTATCATTTACCCTCACCTATTTACATATAACATCTCTTCACACTCATCTTACATTCATTCACCAATTCCCCACACTTCATTCACCATAAGAGAAAAAACTATAAAACAATGGATAGGGACAATGAGTATGAACTAGAAGAAGAAACACTTAGTGACAGTTCCAAGGAGAGAGACACACAGGGTAGGAAGCCTCATAAAGGAGGAAAACATATCAGAGAGGAGCCTACTAATTTGAGGGAGCTGCAAGCCTACCCATTTTCCATTTCTTGTTTTAAACATCAATCATGCTTTGGTTTTCGTGAAATGGTGGAAAGGATTAAATTTCATCATGAATTAGCAAGATTGTTTGTGACACATCTGGACAATGATGAAGTAAAACTTGTTGGAGTTACATTCATTTTGTCACCAGCTATTTTTTAGAGGCTACAAGTATTCCAAATGTGGGTGAAAAGTGGAACAAAGGTCAGGAGATTGACAGGGAGTACTATGAGCCTTACATTAAGGCTAGGTTGAGGAAGGACTTAAGGAGAAAAAAGGAGCAAGACAAGCTGAAAATCTTGGCTGAACCCTCACTAGCCCAAAAAATAAATTAATGATAGTGCCTTGTGCCAAATCTGGGCAAGCTTTGACAAATTTTGGTCATTTCAAATTTTGAAATTTTGCAACACATAAATTTTCCCTAGGTGCATAGCGCCATGATGGCACTACGCTTTTCACTAGAGGAATTTTTGGAGAAATGGCTTGCATATTTAGATTCAGCATGATGAGAGCATCAAACCCACAAAATCTCAGCAATTTTGGAGCAAAAATTGGTCACCAAAAAGTCAAAAAACCATCAAACAATGACCTCTCTACCTCTTTTTGGACACACAGAAGTAGCATTGGGAGATTTCACGTTTGAGGGTGCAAATGATCTCCAAATGCAAAAATTCAAGATGTTCCAGAAACTATACAGAAATACCCTTCTAATGAGATATATTGGGCTCAATTTGGCTAAAGTTAAGGCCTCCAAAAGCAGCTGTGAAGTGGCACTACGCACTTGGCCAGTGGCGCTATGCGAGCTAGTTTGCCCAAAAATTCAATTTTCGCCTAGTTTTTCTACAAGTTGACTTTTTCTCCCATCATGGATGAATTTATGATTGTAAATGATGCTATGCTATGTAAATTTAATTTTAAAATGACCTTAAAGGGTGGATTCATCATTTTGAGGTGGTTTGGGGGTCAATGAATCAATTTCCATGCTTATAGAGGCAAGTTATTCCACTACCTATATTCCTGCTCCTTATTTGGAAATGGTTGTAACAATTGTTTATCTATTGGATTTGACTCCTAATGGCTAGCATAGGTGTATATTATGTATTTTTTCAGTCATTAGCAAAGGTTGGACTCTCTTGGATTCTCTAAGCTACATTGTACATCTTTACAACAGTTTGGCAAGGAAATAAACCAGGATTTGCAGCGATTTTTGTGGGATACTTGTGGTAAAGTATTTTTGCATAGTTTCTTCTTATATTATTAGTTTTTCTCATCTGTTATGTGTGCCACAATCTTATTCATTCTTCTAACTAAATTAAATCAAGATAGATAGGTAGAATACATTGGTTACAGTGCTCTTCCTCGAGAATCCATTTAGTTTTTTATGTTTTCTACTCTTTGAAGAGGAATCATGAGATCTACATGTCCTCCTCAACTCCTCACCAGTATTAGACCTACCATATCACTCAATTTCAAGTGCTAAAACACCTACCTACCTCTCCCCATAGAACACCCTGCATTCCTGACTTTATTTCCCAGACCCAAAGCTGCCTGCTCCATTTGATCCAGCCAAACCATCAAAATCAACCAAAAGACCCTAGAGCTACTATACCTAGCCAAAAAGTCAAATTTGTTTTAGTCATCTCGACTCAGATTGACAAGGAGAGAGCCCTCTCCTAACTTGGTAGGGCTAGCTACTAGGTTAAACGTGGTTTGTGGTTACCCTAGAATTGCCTCCCTTCAGCCTAAGGTAAATCTAGGCTCTAACATAGTGGCGACCATACTGGGGAATGTAGTTTTATGTTACTTAGCAAAATGTATCAAGTTTAGATCTAATTTTTGATGGTGGACAAAAATTAGACACCGAAAGGCTGAAATCATTCAATTGGCGACTCCAGTGTCAAAGAATCCCAAGGTTTAGAATTTCTATGGCAACTTTACTCTTCAAGAATGAGTAGCCTGAAGAATTTCTTGGTGAATTCATTGTTATCAAAATGGATTCGTTGGATCAAAGGTATGCTCCCATGAACCAAGATCACATTCCAGGTTTCCCAAATAAAATTCCTAAGGTAGATCGGCAAGGAATTTGCCTATTTTTAAAGATGATGATAGGAATGATGCTGCTTTACATCTGGTTAGATTTCACATGCATATTTGCAAGTTGAAGGTTGATTTTCCTGAAGACTACTTGATGAATATATTCATGGCCACTCTAGAAGGTGAAGCCCGATCTTGGTATGAAAGTTTGCCACCGGCTAGTATTTACTGTTTGAAGGATTTTCATACCATGCTCTTTGAAAGGTATAAAGAATCTTGTCTATCCTTAATATTAATTCAGAACTATTATAGACATGCTTATAGTTTTATTGAAAATATTGAGAAATTTTATGAAGATGATGACTTCATGGATGATGAGATCATGGAAGCCTTGTATGAAAATCCATTTCAGCAGCATAAAGTGAGCTTAAAGGATACTTATCAAAATTCTCAGGAAAATTTGCAGCAGGATCAAGATCTTAGTACAATGGAAAATGATGAAAGAAAAGGTCTTATTTCAGATCTTCTCATAGCAGAAGACAGTATCCAGGGAAATCAAGTTTCAATTTCAAATTGTGATAAAGTCAAGTTGGCTAATTTAGATCTAGATTTAGACCGTGATGATGAAGAGTACCTTGTTCTGAATCCCATGAAGGAGAGCTCTGTTGTTGAGATCATTTGGAAAGAAGAAGACAAAGTTATCGATCCAAGTGTTCTCATTTCATTAGAACAAAGTCTTCATGAGGAGATAATCTGGTCCTTTTATGAAAAGCAAGATGAGATATTTGTTCATGTAAGTGAAAAACCTTCTTTGGATAACTTAATGGTAAATGATAGAAGTGTTAGTTTTGAGTTTCAAGAACTATCTGAAGTTTTCCCTCGTATGACTGATGAGTGTGATAAGAAACATGAAAATTTGATTGCCATGTCATATGAAGATGATCAACAATGTTTTCAAATTTTAGAAGACCATGGAATTGAGGACTATCATTCAGGTTTTTCATGTTTTGAAATGTTATTTCAAGAAGACAATAATTGTCTAAGCAAAAGAAAACAAAAAGTATTATCTCCTCTATCTGAAGATGAGATGGTTCAATTCCTAAAAGGTCAGGTTACAACCCAAGCTAATGCAAGTTTTCAGTGTTCACATCGTCAAGAATGTGTAGGTGAAGCTTCTTCCACTTTTGAAAATGAAGACAGTCTTGAAATTAGGTTTATAGATCAACAAATAGATATTGTTTTCCTTCATGAAAATGATAAGGCTGCCATGTTTGATAATATTGAAGATTTTTTTCTATTTAAGAAAGGCTTAGACTATGAAATTGAGGAGTATGAGCCTGAGAGAGACAGTATGCCAGAATTCGAGTCAGAATTTCTCATGGTCGAGGAATTGACAGCCAACACTCAGACAGTAGAAGCCTATACTACTCTATGCCTTCCTATCAATCAGCAACCAACTGTTCTTTCAGATCAGAATGAAGGGAGTACTTGCATTTTTGTTGCTGGATCTCAAGACAAGCTAGTGCTTTAGGATTTTCAAGATCCTTTCGGCATTCTTTTGCAAGCATTAGAAAAGATGAATGTTGCCTGGTTCATTAGCATAAGCCTTGGTTTCAGTTGTTATTGTGAGTTGCCTACATGTACATCGTTCTACCTGCTCGAGGAAAGTGAGAGCGAAATTTCAGTAAGTAGCCATTTGTTGGATTGGTTACATTGGAAGTCCTACTACACATGATTGTACATATTTCGTCAATAGGTAGGTGGTTGTCATCATGATATGAAGCCCTCAAATCTCGATGGTCTTCTGCCATTAAATAACTTTGTAAGTACTTGTTTTAGTTAAGTCTTGAGTCATTTTTTCATGTCATTTTCAGGACAATTTCAGAGTCAGTTTGAGTCTTGAGTCAATTTTCATGGTGTCAGTTTCAATCTTTGAAGTATCTTGACAGTATTGCCCAATGGATGAGGCACTAGTCTACTTATCCCAAAGATCTATGGTTCTTGGCACCTCCAAAGAGCTACCATCCCCATTGGAGCCAATGTTAGTGTCAATGTCTTCACACTGCCATCAGTGATCAAAATTCACTCTTTTGCATTTCATACTAGGTGTCCCATTCTAATGAACTGCATTCCATTAGGTCATGGATCAACTGATGGTAGGGTCATTTCAATTTTTTCCCTCATGACACATATCTACTGACCTCTTTTCATATTTGATTCAGTCAATGGTTCATGTTTATCTTCAGTTCATTTCATCAAATAGGTCTTAGGTCTTAGGGTTTCAGTCTCATTAGGTATTAAGGTTTTACCATGACAAATTTTTAGTAACTATTGACTAATAGTTGTCAGCAGACACATGAGGATGGCAATAATCATCAGATAGTTTTAATCTCATTATTTGTAAACTTAATAAATTTTTCACCTCAAAATCAGTTTGAGGTGAAAACAGAGAATTGGTATATTATTTATAAATTTCATGTGATTTTATTATATCTCATATGTAATTAATAGTCTCATGCTGCTCCTGGTCACCTGCTGATATTTCCAAGTACATGCCACTGCAAAAGTCAAAGAAAATCAAACATCATTTCACCTATTCAAGAAAAAGATAAAGCACCCAAAAAACAGACTATTTTAAAATCAAATAGACATTACAAAGTGGGTTTTGAAAATTAAAAATCAAAAGTTGAAAAAGCTATATAAATGTCATCCCTCTCTTAAGTCATTTCATTGTTTGAGTTGAGGTCCATGAGCGAAAAACGTGATTTTGAAGTGTTATTGAGCAAAGGGGGTGCATTCACTATGTTTTTGGAGAAATATGACTAGCGCTATGCACCAAAGGCCGGCGCTACGCATAGAGCTGGCACTACGCAACTCGGTGATATCTACAGTGTAAAATTAAACTGGGGCTACGCACCTGGGTGAGTGCGCTACGCACCTAGCAACTAAGCTCTAAATCGTTCTAAATTGCCTCAATTCACCTCCAAAATTCCAAATCTTTGCAAGTAAGTAACACCATCATTCTTGCTTAAAAGAGTTGTTGCAATCAGTCTTTGGTGATTTTGTCTCTAAGAAATTTAAACCCTATTTTTTACCAAATTGTCTCATAATTTAGAAGCTCACTCATTTAATGTTGTCCTATATCATCTATTTTCTGTTTCCTAAACCCCATCCCCTCATATATTATTCCCAAAACATCATTCCCTCATACATTTTCCCCAATTCCCAAACCCTACATATACACTCCAAACCCTACACAATTCCCAAACCCTACTCACTCCCTAAATCCCATTCCGACTATCATTCACCCTTACCTATTTACCTATAGAATCTCTTCATACTGATCTTACATTCATTCACCAATTCACCATAGTTCATTCACCACAAGAGAAACAACTATAAAACAATGGAGAGGGACAGTGAGTATGAACTGGAAGAAGAAACCCTTAGTGACAGTTCCAGGGAGAGGGACACATAGGGTAGGAAGCCTCATAAAGGAGGAAAACATATCAGAGAGGAGCCTACTAGTTTGAGGGAGCTGGAAGCCTACCCATTTGCCATTTCTTGTTTTAAACATCAGTCATGCTTTGGTTTTTGTCAAATGGTGGAAAGGGTTAAATTTCATCATGAATTAGCAAGATTGTTTGTGACAAATTTGGACAACAATGAAGTAAACCTTGCTAGAGTTACATTCATTTTGTCACCAGCTGTTATTTGAGAGGCTACAGGTATTCCAAATGTGGGTGAAAAGTAGAACAAAGGTCAGGATATTGACAGGGAGTACTAAGAGCCTTACATTAAGGCTAGATTGAGGAAGGCCTTAAGGAGCAAAAAGGAACAAGACAAGTTGAAATCTTGGCTGAAGCCCACTAACCCAACAAAGTCATTAATTATAGTGCCTTGTGCCAAATCTGGGCAAGTTTTGACAAATTTTGGTCATTTTCAATTTTTGAAATTTTGCAACACAGAAATTTTCCCTGGGTGGCGATATGCTTTTCACTGGAGGACGTTTTAGAGAAATGGCTTGAATATTTGGATTCCACATGATGATACCATCAAACCTATAAAACCTCAGCAATTTTGGAGCAAAATTTGGTTACCAAAAGGTCAAAAAACCATCAAAAAATGACCTCTCTACCTCTTTTTGGACACACAGAAGCAACCTTGGGCGATTTCACTTTTGAGGGTGTCAGTGACCTCCAAATGCACAAAATCAAGATGCTCCAGAAACTAGACAGAATGACCTTTCCAATGAGCTATCTTGGGCTCAATTTGGCTAAGGGGAAGACCTCCAAAATTAGATGTGAAGTGGCGTTATGCACCTGGCCAGTGGCGCTATGCATAGAGCCAGTTTGCCAAAAAATTCAATTTTTGCCTAGTTTTTCTACAAGTTAAATTTTTCCCCCATCATGGATGAATTTATGATTGTAATTGATGCTATTCTATGTAAATATAATTTTAAAATGACCTTAGAGGGTGGATTCATCATTTTGAGGTGGTTTGGGGGTCAATGAATAAGTTTCCATGCCTATAGAGGCAAGTTGTTCCACTGCCTATATTCCTGATCCTTGTTTGGAAATGGTTGTAACAGTTCCTTATCTCTTGGATTCAACCCCTGATGGCTATCATAGGTGGGTTTTATGTCCATATCATGTATTTTTCAGTCATTAGCAAAGGTTGGACACTCTTGGATGCTTTGAGCTACATTGTACATCTTTACAACAATTTGGCAAGGAAAGAAACCAGGATTTGCAGCTATTTTTGTGGAATACTTGTGGTAAAGTATTTTTTCATAATGTATTCTTCTGTTATTAGTTTTTCTCATGTTTTATGTGTGCTACAATCTTATTCATTCTTCTAACTAAATGAAATCAAGATAGATAGGTAGAATACATTGGTTAGAGTGCTTTGCCTTGGGAATCCATTTAGTTTTTTATGTTTTCCACTATTTGAAAAGGAGTCATGAGTTCTGCATGCCCTCCTCAGCTCCTCACCAGTATTAAACCTACCATCTCACTCAATTTCAAGTGCTAAAACACCTACCCATCTCGCCCCATAGAACACCCTGCATTGTTGACTTTATTTCCCGGACCCAAAGTTGCCTGCTCCATTTGATCCAAAAAAACCATCAAAATCAACCAGAAACCCCTAAAGCTACTATACTTAGCCAAAAATCCAAATTTGATTCAGTCATCTCAACTAAGATTGACAAGGAGAGAGCCCTCTCCCAACCTGGTAGGTCTAGGTACCAGGTTAAGCGTGGTTTGTGGTTGCCCTAGAATTGCCTCCCTTCAGCCTGAGGTCAATCTAGGCTCTAACAAAACCAAGTGGAGTTGGTAAAATAAGAGGGGCATATCTATTTTCCATTTCTCTAAGTTGGGAGGGGCTAGGATGTAGGGTTGATGTACTTGGAGATGATGTAGTAATGGCTGAAGAACTAAGGGTGGTAGGCGATGAATGAGTAATGATAGGTTGGTGAGGGAGTGAAGGTATACATGGTGGTGAAGAATGGACTTCAGATGTTGAAGGGAACAATGGTGAACTAAGAGTAGTGATCAATTGTTCAGAAAGCTCAGGGATTTAGGCAGTGGTGAGGGATGATTGTGGAGAATTCATAATGTATTCATGAATTGACTTGTTGGCCTTTTGGACTTCAAGGTCTACAATAAACTTAGGGTCTAGAATAGTTTCTTCAAGTGCACTTTCAAATTTTTTTCTAAACAAAGACAAATCAAATTTCTCATCAAAGGAAAGATCTTCTGAAAACAGCCACTCACCAAGACATGAATCTGCTTTAACCAATGGTAAGTGACTAGTTGAACTTTCTTCCTTTTTGGATTTTCTTGAAATCAGGTTGGGATTATCAACTACTGGGGGAGGGTTTGAATCTGGATTGGCCCTAGTAAAATGATTTCTCCTTGAAGCCATAATTTCAAGATTTTTCTAATTGTCTTCTTTTGTGAGATCTTATAAATAAATTCTAATAAATCACTTTAAAAGGCTCAAAATACAAATTTAAATTTTCTTACGGTTTTATTAGGACTGAGGGTTTGAATCCACAGTATGGTCGCCATTATATTATCACTTAGAATGTTTCCCTAGAAGTTATCAGGAGAAGAAGAAGACCAAGGTAACCACAAACCAATCTTTTAAGTATAGGCTCTAGCCAACCTATGACTCAGAGAGAACTCTCTCTATATGATTTAGCTTTGTTTGATGAGATTTTAGGCTAGTTCTTAAAGCTCAGGGGGTTTTGGATTTGTATTGGAAGTTGGATGGTGGGATCCTTAAAGAAATGGACAGAATGGCGTCTCTAGATATTGGGCTATGGAGTCAAGGAAGGGCAACAAAACTAGGATTATATCATTGAAGGGAGTGTTCAATGGGCAAGCTAGCAGAGCGAAGCACAAATTTTTAGGTCGAATGGGTGAAATGGTCTTAACTAGGGTGAGAGGGAACTTAAAAATCCTCAAACCAGGATTAAAAGGAGGAACAGAGGATGATCATGAGCAAAGGGCAATTAAGAATCCTATTGCTATAGACTAGAGGGAAACTACCTGGACTAAGGAGCAATCAAGAATTCCTTAACTTAGATAATCTAGCAGAAAACTTAAAAAATGCATAATAGTCAAAACAAAGTGTAGTGAAGCAAGTTCTAAGATAATCATTCCATATTATAGCATTTAGATCTTAGATATATTTAAGATTATGAAATTTTTTTAAAGGAAAGTGACAACACAAAGAAGATACTTGTATGTATTTCGCACTACACATGAAACCAGTGAAAGGTCTTTGCTTTATTCAATAATCCGGCTTGTTGGTCCAACAGTGATATAATAGCTTACAATATTTGATCAAGAAAACTATAGAAATGTCTAAGAATCCACACTACATACTTTGAATTGTGAAGTATTTATACAAAAGCTATTACAAAATATCTCAAAACAAACTTGAGATCTAATCTAGGAAATACAAATATCTTCTTACAAGAAGATAGAGACCGCTAACGAACTATTTCATGTTGTCCCTTTTATTATGGTCGTGTTGCCCTTTATTGTTGAAGTGTTGGCCTTTTAATATGGCTTGCAGTTGTGGAGTTTCACGCTGGAGTCTTATTTAATTTCATCTTTCAACTGATACTCCTTAACCCTGATACACTTTGACCCTGTTGTGTTGTTTTTACCTGTTTTACCTGGTTATTCTATTTTTAATGTGTAGTAAATTTATCCTAGTAAATCTATCATTGTCTCCCACCATTCAACATCTGGTAATTTCACATTCACCATTCTCCTATATATTTCATCAGCTTTAATATACTTGGCAAAATTGCGCTTGGTGAGGAACAAATGTTTTACCTCATGCTCTAGGAAAAACAATTTTTCGAATTTGTTGTACAAGACTTTTCCTGTTGGCAATGATTTTATGGATGAAGAGTTGGCTTGTTCCTTAGCCAACTGTCTGAGCCTATTTCCATAATCCAATTGTGTCATGAGTTTGTCATTGATAACCATAGGACTGGGCAGATCTTTCTCCCTCAAAATCTGGAATTTAGCCATGAACCTATCAATGGCTACCTGCATATTGTGGCATTTTTCCTCCAAATTGAGCATAAGGTTCCCTTTGGAAAGGACCTTCCTTATTTATAAAATGATAGCAGTCCTATATTCTATATTTAGCTCTTGGAGCTCATATCTATTCTTGTTTTGTAGGAAGTGGATGAGTCTATTTGCATCCTCTGGCTTATCTCCCAACTCCTCCTTCACCTTCTGGATAGCTTCTCTAGTTGTCTTTACTAACTCTGTTTGCTCAAAAATAACTTGGATTGATGGCCAAATATCATTGACAGAGTCAATGATATTGGCCCACAGCATTTCCTTGGTTTGTCCAAGTGGTTTTTCCAGTGTTAAATCCTTCTCTAGGATTTTGATTCTGTCACCCATTCTCTGGGATTTTTGTGCTTCGTCTTTCTGCTTATCTTTCCAAACTTGCAACCTTTTCTCTTAACTTGTTTATTTCAGTAGCCTGAATGGACATCTCTTCCATGGCTTTGACTAATTCTGCTACTTTCTCTCCTTATGCACCTGTTGCTGATGTAGACTCTGTTGTCGCTGGCAAGGATGTTGCAAGTGGAGCTGTAGGTGCCAAATATGCTACTAGTGTGGATGGCACTACTGTGGAGACTGTGGGGTTAACATTTGTTGAAGAAGTAGTCACATTTTCCTGTTTTAATTGGATCAAAATATCCAATTCCTTTTCAGTTTCTTTTAATTGATCACTCATCTTCAGGACCAAGTCAACGAATTCCTCATGTCTAGTTTGATTATCTATGACTTCTAGAGTCTGAAGATGTTGAAGTTGGGGTATTTTCAATTGCCTCTTAAGTGCAACAATATCATAATTTTTCTTCTTAATAAGTTTCTCTGTAGCTTTTGTATCCTTGGGATCATGTCCTAGTTCAATCACTAAGTCCTCTAAGGACTTGATCCTGGTATCCTTGTTCTATGAGGACACCTTTTCTAACTGGAATTGAGTTGAGATGTTGTCCAGAGAGCTCTGTAGCTAATGGGCAGCTATGGCTTTACCTGTCAAGGTGGAGTATATCGTCTCTCCAACCGGTTTTTGTAGTTAAATCTACTCTATGGGATGAATATCCCTTGCCAACACTTCAAAATATACCCTTTTGAAATCTGATGTTGTCTTTGGCTGTTGGGTTGTAGGCTTCACAAAGGTCATTGGAAGCTTCCCCTCTTTAATGTCAAAGGCTAACATTAGCCTTGGCTGATTGTTAATAGTGAGCTTCAGGTATTGATAATATGTTTGGTCCTTATGCCTCTTATTTCTCGCTTTGATTTCTTTATATCTTTCCTTGATATCTTGGTCTTTGTTAGTAGGTATTCTAAAGGAAGATACTTCAACACTGAGTTACCTTTCCAACATCTGAGTTTATGATGTGCAAGGCTCTTGCATGCCTCTAGATGGAGTGGTAGGCCTACTTCCTTTTGTTCCTATATTTGTGACCTCAGTTGAGTCTTTAGTATATTCTTGCTCAGAGGCTGAATTTAGCCTTTGCCTCTTGTTTGATTCCTACTGTAAATCAGAGGTGGCCACTCCTAAAGTGGAAGTCTATTCTCTGTTTCCTTTTGGGATCTTCTCCTCATTCTGAGGAGTTTGCATCACTGGAGAGATACTCATGGTTATTTCTTATTCTTTCTGGTTCTTATGGTACCTACAGAAAAGAGTTGTCATCAAGCTGCTTTTCTAAATCAATTAGTGCATTCTCTATCTCTACTCTGGTGTTGTCTTGGTCTACTAGGGTACCCTCCACCCATTTTGTCTAATTTGCGTATGCTTATATTCAGGTATGGGATGGTGGATGAAAGGTCCTAGCTTGACCTTTTGCCTCTTCTTTGTGATAAATTCCAAAGGATCATATCTCCAGACAAAACTCTTTTGGAACTTCATTCTCTGTAATATCAAGTCTGCTTCTTTTCCTGCCTCCCTAGAGTTGCATATGAGGGGGCCTAGTTGATGTTTTATTTTGAAGTTGGCCTTCTTCTTGGCATTGACAAAGTTTACTTCATCTGCGTTGATGATTTTTCTATAGTATTATAATGCAAACAACCTCATTGGGATTCTTCTTGGTAGATTGTATGGTGCAAGCATGCAACCATAGATTCTGATTTCTGTATGGTTCTAGTAAAGGTACCAGTGACCTACTTTGGTCTACTTGGGAATCTAGAGGACTCTCTTTATCTCTGGATTGATTCTAGGAAGAGGGCTCCCAGTGAGCATGGTCATGGGTGGATGCACAAAAGAATCTATAAAGTCATAATATGTATAAGGTTACCTATACTCATGGAACAGTGGGGTCCAAAATATAACTAATCTGGGTTTGCCTCTGATGTCGAGCTTTTGGAGGGTAAAGGGAAACTTCTCTGACTGGTAATACAAAAATAGATGGTATAATACAAAGGAGTATTTGAACACCCTCTCATTTCCCATCCATGTGAACTACTCATGCATTGTGTCAGCAATGAATGTGGAAAAATCATATATGGTTGTAGGAGGTTGTCCTGGGGTATAGATGGACATGAAAGAAAGGATAATTTCATCAATGTATTCACTGGTAGAGTAACCCAGAACACATGATATCATGGTTACAATGTTTCGGCCCCAATTATAGAAAATAACTGACATGTATGGAGGAGGGTCCTTAGGGATATGCTTCTCCTATACAATGAAGGCTTGAAATAGTTGTGCCGATTTTGCAGGGCTTAGCTTGGCATACTAGTCCAACAGGTCTCTAATTGAGAGTGGGGTTAGGTTTGGTCTTGGTTGGAAGTTCAGCATTTCATTTATAGACTTAGCTGTGATGGTGAAAAGGACCTCCTGGTCATGAGAAATTACTATTCTATGTTGGAGAACATAGCATGCATGGCACATATGGACTATTTCTGGAAAGATATGGACTTGGGGAAACTGGTATCTAGGTAAATTGGATTCCCAAAGGCCAATGTCATCTGTCTGGTTTAGGTGTATGTCTTTGCTTAAACAATGAATTTTAAGCAGGATCTCTCTTATAATGGTATCCTTAATCTGGAAGTCCCTGTCAGCCAGGGGAAGATGGACTAGCTCTAGGTGAGGTGTAGTGATGGGCCTTACATCCATAGCAATTGGGGTAGCCATAATTAGTTCTTGTGGATTTGAGTATGAGGGGTGGTTCAGAGTTTTTTAGGGCCATGGAGGTTCTGTAGTTTGTTTATGGCTCACAATGTTAAAAATTAAGTAAATTTGATCTTTTTCACTTAATTAACAGTGTCACGAGGGTGAATTGACACTGAATTTGAGAATGAATTTGGAATTCCATGGTTAAATACCTAGAATTGAGTGGAATTGAATGTAAATGGTGGTTGAAGATGGCTGCAGAGGTTTGTACGGTACTAGTATGGATTGATGAATGAGCTGGACTGTCTATAGCATCTGTGGAGCAATGGCGAAGGTTTTTGAGCAATTTGGTTGTTTGCAAGGGTCGCAATGGCTTTCTGAGCTCTCAAAGGAGAAATGCACGAAAAGGGTGAAAAGAGGGGTAATTAGGTTTATATAGGAAAAATGGCTAAGTTTGGTGGGTTCACCAATTTATGAACAGTGACGGTTTTTTGTTGGGAGGGGGAATAGGTTTGGGAGGTCCATCGCACTGCTTTTGTGGTGTGGGCGGTATTTGGGAGGGGTCACCCAATTCCACTCAGCATTTGCCATGTAGCATTGGGGGTTAGGGGGAAAATCGCTTTATCGGGCGGGTAAAGAGCGGACGTCGGGTGGACCTAATATGTTTGTGGGGTGTTGGATATGGAGGGGGGGCGATCAATGGTGATTAGGAGATGCAAGTTGGGCGATGGTAAATGATAGGATTTAATGGGGGCCCCAAGGACTTAATTGCAGTGGTTTCAGGATTAGTTTAAGGACTAATCCATGTTTAGGGGATTAGGCCAGACAATAATGAGGGATTAGGGACTGAGGGTGGGGTTTTAATGTTTTTAGTGGGATAGAGGGTAGTAATATAGTTTATAGATAAACTAAGTGGTGGGGTTAATTTATATGAGGGAGGTAAATATATAGGGGATAATGGGTTTATCGAAAAATTTATATTAAAAGGTTAATATGAAGTGAAATGAGCGGAAGGGGTATTGCACTTAGGTATATGTAATGTTATGTGCGTTCTATATACTTAGTGCTTAGGATAAATGTATTTGGTGGGTTTCTTGCATAAAACTTATTTATAAAGTGGTTTTCCTAGGTAAAAAGAGTTTGCCCTTAGGAAAAAGGTTTTTATGTGAGGGCGATGAAGGAATTGCAAGGGATTTAACACCTTTTGTTCTTAAGTCATCAAGCTAAGTGTCTGGTCCCTCCAGAAGTTAGAGAAATGCTCTGAGCCTCTTTGACTTAAAGAACTATAGGTGTTAATACTTTTATTATAAAGGGGAAATTAGTAAGTGTTTTTGGGGTAAAAATGGATGACGGGGATGTTAAGTAAATCACATTGTAAACCATTGCTTTTGTTTTCTTTACCACTTATGCATATTTAAATGATGCATTTAGAACAATGAAATAAGTGCTTATTGTATCAATTACATGATATTTCTGCAACCTTTCTACTACTTACCCACTTACTCATCCTACCATTTTTTTCTTTACTTTATTTGGGTGCATTTAGGCTAGCAAACCCTTATCAATATTTTTCTTTTCTTTACATAACAAACTATCTAAATCTAACCTTATATCATCCAAGGGCTCAGATTAAATCGATGTGCTCCTTTTATTCACTCTACCTATCAAATTATCTGCCAAGATTACATTGTTTGGTCAGATTTTATTCTTTGACTATGAACATAAAATTTAAAACATGAAATAGCCAAGCTTAAACATTTGGACTATCATGGATTGTGGCATGAGTAACAAGTTGTACACAATCAATTATTATGCATAAAAATAAATAGTAGTGGCATTTTGACTTGCACACTTTCATGGTCTATTTTTGCCTTTTCGGATTCATATATTTTCATTTTTTTCGACCTTTTCATTCTTTTTGTCCTTTGATTATTCTTTTACGACATACCCTCTACATTTTGTAATTTTCTTAATATGGAAAACATTTGCAGAAAGAAAAGATATGTACAATATTACAAGGCTTAACCTTAGTCATTCAAAATTATGACTCCTATTGGTATAGGAACATAATAGGAACAATTATTATGCTTTTCCTTTTTTAAAACAAGAAGGATCTATGTATCCCACCCAAGTTCGAAACTTCACTCCTGATTAAAAAGAATAAAATAAAAATTATTTATTATTAATTAATATAATGATGAATGCATATATTTTCAATATACATGGCAGACATTTTTTTCTTTTCCATTGAATTAGGACTTGCCTTGTTTTTCATCCCACTCGATTTGGTACCAATTCAGATGTTCTCTTCTTGTTCCATGCATTCACAGCGCATTGGGATTTTTCCTACTGTTGGACTATGATTTGGTGGTGTTTTTGTAGTTCTTGAGTGGTTGTTATCATTTCTTGTTCAATGGGTCTCCAAGTAGATTTTTTAAAAAGGAAAAGGCAGTACCCTCTCTTGATTTTGGGTTTTCCTAGTTTGCAAAGAAGAGTGTCACTGCATTGAAGGAAAGAAGGTTGATTGGTAAATTCACAGACCTTTGGCCTAGATATAATTCAATTTTAGAATGAAACAATGTTAGTTGGATAAATCATAAGCCTATTGGTATTTTTTATTGTGGAAACAATTATTATGTTTATTTTTTTTAAACAATGAGGATAGGGATAAGATCTCTAATTTGGACCTTATTTTATGGGCACTAGAGGAATGTTTCTCAACCTCTGGTATTTGGATTTTATTCCCATGATGTAAATTTCTTCTACAGAAGTGTGGATAAGATTGTCATATATTCCCCTTCTTTTTCGCAATGAAGGTATTTTCAAGGCTATAGGACATAAATTTTGTTGATTTATTTCTAGTTCCATGGCCAAGGAGGAATAAGTTTTCTTGTGCGAGAATTTTCATTGAAATGGATTTTTGAAAAGGCCTTCCCATGGTGATTCAAATTAACTTGGGCAGTTTTTGTCCCATCTTCAGGGCCAAGATTATGAACATGTTCCCCTTAAATGTATATTTTTTCATGAGTATGTGAACTATGCAAAAGTAGTCCTAAGACTCCATCTTCTTAGCTTTCTTCTAATATCCCTCCATTTTCTCATAGTAATGTCGAGCATGGAGCATTCAAACTAGTTGCAAGGAAACACAATAAGTATTTGACTAAGAGGTTCCAAGCTAGCAAGCTTGAATCTCATCAACATCCTCCCTCAAGTAATAGATATGAAGTTTTGAAGTTCCCAGAGGTAGAAGTTATGGGTGATGAGGCCTAAGTTAATTAGTGAGCCCCATATCAAGTGTCTAGAAAGAATATTAATTCATCCATTGAGGAAAATTCTTCATCTAAGGATACTGGCAAAATACCTCTTATAGAAAAGACAGAAGAAGAAGTAGGAAGAGAGGATGAGGAGGAGATCAAATAACCCTAGGGATCAAACAACCTTGTTCTTCTCATTCTTATTCAAATTTGTTAAAAAATACTGAGTGTTATTTCCCCCCTTTAACAAGAAGTAGGAAATATCCAAACAAGAAAACCTAAAATCTAGTGTCAAGAATTCTCTTTCCTCTCCTAGGTCTAGTGGTGGGTTGCTTTCTCTCAAATCTTATAAATATTTTTTTTGCATAATCTTGTGCAACAATTTGTAAGATTCTACTCTCACTCTCTCAAGAAGCAGGAAATGCAAGCTTTAGAAAGTCAGGTATTGGAAGAAGTAGGAAGTGCAAGCTTTAGAAATTCAAGTATGAGATCTCTGCCCCTTTTTCTTTTTGATGAAAAATAATTTTTAGTTTTTTTTTTATTAATAAAAAGTAATTTTCTATATAATAATCAATTTAATGTCTTGCTAGTGAGGATAGATTTTTATTTAATACTATTTCTCATATTAATTATATATAAATATATGAAATAAATTAATAAATATATTGTTTTGAATTTTTTAATTTAATATTATTAATTATTTTTTATTTTTTATTTTTTAATAAAAATATGTTATTATTATTAGTTAAAAATATTATAAACTCTATAAAAGTTGTTTTGTTTGGTTAAAAGCTTGTTTGAAATTAAAAGGTTGAAAGCACGGCCCAAAACCGGGAGTGAAAGCCTCTGGCATTATACCACCCAGAAAATTTTTAAAGAGTGAAGTTGTTTTTGTGAAAGATTTCAATTTAATAATTGTATGACTTATTAATTTGATAATTAAATTATTATAAATTTTCTTATTTCAAAAAAATATATATTTAATAAAAAAATAACTTTTAATAATTATACCAAATAAAAAAAATGCTAATAAAAGGTACTGTTAATGATTATAAACATTAATTTAAATTAATTAACAAATAATGATACATCCGAATAATAAAGTTAAGTTGAAACACGGAAGTTGTCATAAAAGCCTGGGAAGTTCTTTCCAATTTCCAATGAATATGTTTTTTCGAAACAATGCATAAACCAAATTGACTTCAATACTTAAACTTGAACTAAAGGAATTGTATAAGTTTATTGATTCAATAGATATATAAATGTCACTATTTTAACTATTTTTTATATTAAAAAATTTAGAATAAATATAATTAATAAATTTTATTTGTTTTTATATTAATAAAAATAAATGAAACATTTTACTTGATAAACATAAAATCTTGTTTTAAATTAATTTTATCAATCACCATTTACAGCATCTATTCATTCATAAAATTTAATACAATTGAATTATATATATATCGAAATTTCGACCAAAAAGTAACATCTCGGTACTCTCTCCTAACGAATGTAATCACATTCGTCACCTATATTTTTGTGTAATTTAATACCGAACCTAAAACATCGGATGTTTTCGGCTGTCCACAATAATTATATCTTTGATAACGTGTTTCCTTCTTAGAACGTTAAATTCGCTGATGAGGAACAGTGGGCGCGGTCAAGGCTGCCCTATTTAATGTTTTAACATTATTCTTTAATCATGAAGTGTTAAACTTTAACTTGTTTGCTGGTTTGGTTGATTTGTTAGTGCAATTTCATTTTTACTTTTTTCCTATGACATAGGGATAGAGCTTCTCCTTTCTTGATTGGATAGAGCTTCTCCTTTCTTGATTGTCAGGTTTGTGGGGTCTGGGTCTTTCTTTTATCTTTTTGATATTTTGAAAGAGAGGAAACACGGTGAAGTTCCTTATGGCTATTGTCCCTTTCTTGAGAGTCACCATGAATAGAATAAGCTCCGTATTTTTGTACCAGGAGAAGAATGACATATAAAGCAAAGAGTTCAACATAATTGTTTTGGAGCATAATCAATGTTGTTTGAAAAAGATATAAAACAAGATGCTAAGATATATAGAATTTTTTCACTCTTTTCATAGAGAGAGCAGTGACATCAAATTTTTTTAAGAAAAATTAGTTTGAATTTCAATAGGTGGAGATGGATATAGTTTTGTTATATTGAACTGCGTTTTAGAAGTGGGAAATCTGCTTCAATGGTTTCCACGTTCCCGGGAGCTTTGGAATTGTATGGGAATGTTACATTTTCAGAGGGAGTCGGTGAAAGTTCCAAGAGCTTTGAAGATGTTTTTTTGATACGCTGAATTGACCACAAAACAGGCTGAACTATGTTGAAAGCTTCTAGAGAAATATGCTAAACTACCCACAAAACATGAGCCTATGTTGAAACCTTCACAATTAGAAAGGCCAACTACATCCTTAACACTGATATCCTTAATTGAGAAACTGAGCAAACTCTTGATGGGTTAAAAAAAGCGTGTGACACCTCAACACAAGGGTAGTATTTGGGATCACGTTGATGAGTATTTCTTTTGGCGCTTATGTATATATATCGCAGAAGATTGAGTGTACATATTGTATATGGCTTACTTTTTCTCTTAAAAATAACTAAAGCCAAAAAATGTATTTATATATGAGAGAAAATTATATATTTTAAATTGATTTTAATATTTGAATATTTTGATTTAATATTAATTTTAATTATCATATAATATATATTAAAATAATATTATTTTTTTTTTATTTTTTTTATTATATAATATTACCATTCTAGATTAATAATTTATTGTATATTTTAGGAAATTTTTAGACATTCCCATACTCATATCCAAATTCACAACATTACCATATTCCAAAAACTCATGTAAGATAAAGATATACCTACCCATCTCAGAAAAACCAAAGCCAAAGATTGCGAGAAAACCAAGATTGAAGACAATCCTCCTGTCAGCCCATACAAACTAATATAGCCGTAAATAAGTAAACTTCTTATTATGTTAAACTTCTTATTATGTTAAAAGATATATATGATTATAAATCCCCATCGAATTATTTAAAAGCATCTCCTGTGAGCCCATACAAACTAATATAGCCGTAAATAAGTAAACTTGTTACTATGTTAAAAGATTATAAATCCCCATCGAATTATTTAAAAGCATCTCCTTTGAAGGTTCAATTACTGCACATGTAACGAGAGACCAATTTCATATAAAAATAAACCAAAAATTAATATAAATTTCTGTGAATCTCGAGAGTTCATTGTTTACGGACCTTTTAGAGAGACCAATGGAGTATAAAAAGTACAAAGGTTAATATAAATTTATGTTAAATTGTACCACTTGCTGTACTTTGTGCAGATGCGTTGTATCCAGCGCCAAAAGCGATTTGGCCGAAGTTCTCTTTGGATTGTTTTTAGTTGGGAGAATGGTAACATGCACATTTTGCAAACAAATAAATTTATTTTATTTACGTTAATTAAAAATTCCAGACAAAAGCCTTTCTGAGTTAGGATTGTAGTTTGCCCTGCTTAAATTGTAATATATCCATTTCTTAAAGAGATAAATGTTGGAATTTAATTCTAACTGCATTACATAAATGTTGAACATAGATTTGATCTACAACAATTATTTCAGATTGTTCGGTGCTGTAAAGTCTTTTTATATTTTTGAGCATTAAATTCAGAAATTAAATCTCCTGCAGACAGCAGTCTTATTTTTACTGAAAATGCATCACCACCTTCTGCAATAAATACAAAGATAAATATCAGCAGATATTTTACTTAGTTTATTGTTTAATCATATTTTTATTTTCCTATAAATGTAACGCACAATAGTTCTGTTTTCAAGTGCAAGAAGGTGTAAACAAAAAAAGAACAACAGTTCTGTTTTCTGTGTGAGTGCAAGTGATTTTGAACAGCAGTTCTGTTTTTGTACTCTGAGATCAAGAGAGAATGTTAGAAGAACATAGTGAGTCTGTTCTGTAAATGCACAGCAGTGCTGAACCTGCAATTTTCTGAGATAGAAAATCGATTTCTGAAACTGAAGTGTTCCTCTTGTAACAGCGAAGTTTATTGTATCAGTTTTTGTTTATTCTTCATGAATACAAGTTTAATGTATTGTTGATTTTCTGTTGCTGTTACACCAAGTGTCAAAAACACTTTGATTTTACTCTGTAAGTCTATTAGTGATTTGACGCCCCTTGTTTTAGTTGCTGTAACACCAAGCGTCAATTTTCTTAAAGTGATTTAGCGTCAAAAACGTGTTGCCGTTACACCGAGTGGCTTGACGTCAAAAAACTCGTGTTGCTGCAACACCACGATCAGCGTTGCTGCAACACCAAACTGTGTTGCCGCAACACAGTTTCCAGTAAGCAGTTTTCTGTTTTTTCTGTGTTAACAAAAAACAGAGTGTTATTTCTTGTTGCTGCAACACCGAACCTGTTGCTGCAACACCAAGTCCAGAAAATGAAATTATCAGTTTTTTGTGCAGCAACAGAGCATTTTTGTGTTGTCTGTTTTTTAAGGAATTTAGCAGAAAATTCCAACATGGTATCAGAGCTAGTCTAGGCATTCAGTGAGTCAAAAACAGAGTTTGTTTTTGACTGTAGGAGCTGTAAGAAGTTTAAAGAGCAAATTTTTCCAGTAGAGAAAGTTTTTGCTTGTTTTTAATTTTACAGTCAGTATCCCTTCTTTACCTATACAGAGTTAAGATGGCAGATGCTGTAACAGGTTTGACAAATTCCCAACTGCCATAGTTCAATGGGAAAAATCACAATGATTGGTCCATAAAAATGAAAGCATTGTTTGCTTCTCAAGGAATATGGGAGCTGGTTGAAACTGGCTATGCTGAACCTGCAGATGCAACAGCACTGGCTGCTTTGACAGTAGCAGAAAGAGACCAGTTGAAGAGTGACAAGAAGAAGGATGCCAAAGCCGTCTTTTTCCTCTTCCAATCGGTACATAAAATTGTCTTTCTATGGATTGCAACAGCAACAAAATCCAAATAAGCATGGGATATTCTCAAAACTGCCTATCAAGGCATGGAGAAGGTGAAGACTGCAAAGTTGCAGATGTTGAGGAGAGACTTTGAAACACTCAGTATGAAGGAATCTGATACAATAGATTCATTCTTCACTCAGGCTATTGGGCTGATAACCCAGATTAGATCTAATGGTGAAATCCTTGAAGAAAGAAGGATCGTAGAGAAGATCTTGAGATGTTTACCCTCAAGGTTTGAAGCTGTTGTGGTAGCAATAGAAGAAACAAAAGATCTCTCACAGTTCACGGTAGATGAACTCAGTGCTTTTCTTATGTCTCATGAACACAGACTGAGTAGAGGAACAGATTCCTCTTTTGAGCAAGCATTCAAGACTCAGATGTCTTTCAGCCAAAGAAAAAGACGAGGCAGAGCAAATAACAGAGGTCGTGGAAGAATCCAAAACAGACGCAGATATTATCCTGCAAACACAAGCGGAAGGAGCTGCAATCAGAACCAAGATGAAGGTTCAAGCAAACAGCAAGCTCATCGACAAAGGTATGACAAATCCCAAGTCCAATGTCATTATTGTAAGAAATATAGGCACTATGCCAATGAATGTAGGAAAAAACAAAATGACATGAACAGTAGGCAGAATGTTAATTTTGCAAATGAAGAAAATAAGAATCCAAAGAATGTGCTGTTAACATGTAACATTGCACAAGACAAACAAGAAGATGTTTGGTTCTTAGACTCAGGTTGTAGTAATCACATGACTGGAAATATTGCAATGTTTGCCAATCTGGATGAAGATGTGAAATTTGAGGTAACAACAGGAATTGATAGTAAGATAGTTGTCAAGGGTAAGGGCAGATTCAGTATCCGAGCAAGAAATGGAGAACAAATGATTGTGCCAGATGTATACTATGTACCTGGCCTGAAATGTAATCTTTTAAGAATTGGGCAGCTCATTGACAAAGGTTACAACGTATTCTTCAAAGCTGATATGTGTACAATCACAGATATACCTCCAAGTAAGAAGATCATTACACAGGCGCAGATGACCAGCAATAGAATGTTTCATCTCAAACTCAGGGCAGATTTGAAGGAAGGAAGAATTATTGCAGCTGTAACATAAGAAGTCTTTCAGGAACAAGTGAAAGATGAGAATTGGTTGTGGCACTTGAGATTTGGACATCTCAACTTCGGAGGCCTGAATTTGTTGCACAGAAAGAGAATGGTAAAAGGATTGTCGTTGATTGAGAAACCGGACAACGTTTGTGAAGGCTGCATATTGGGCAAGCAACACAAAGAAAGCTTTCCAGCAGGAAAGAGTATAAGGGAAAAAGCACCCTTGGAAATTGTTCACTCTAATGTGTGTGGACTGATGCAAGTACCATCACTTAGCGGAAATATATATGTTTTAACTTTCATTGATGATTACACCGGAAAAGCATGGGTGTATATGCTGAAAGAGAAGAGTGAAGTGTTTGAGAAATTCCGCCACTTCAAAACTCTTGTTGAGAAACAGTGTGGGCATTACATCAAAGTGCTCAGAACATATAGAGGAGGAGAATACATCTCCCAAGACTTTCTGTGTTTCTGCAGAGGGAATGGCATACAAAAGCAGTTCACAGCAAGGTATACACCTCAGCAAAATGGTGTTGCCGAAAGAAAGAATAGGACCATTTTTGACATGGTTAGAAGTATGCTGAAGGCAAAACACTTGCTTCATGAGTATTGGGCAGAAGCTGTCACTTGCGCAGTTTACATCTTGAATAGATGCCCAACTAAAGCTGTCATGAACATAATACCGGAAGAAGCATGGAGTGGTCAAAAGCAAACTGTCACTCACATGAGAGTGTTCAGTTGTGTGGCTTATGCACATGTGTCGGATCAGCTAAGGAGAAAGCTTGATAGTAAGGGGGAGAAGTGTGTGTTTGTTGGCTATTGTGATGAGTCAAAAGCATACAAACTCTATAATCCATCCACTAAGAAATTGATTGTAAGCAGGGATGTGCAGTTCATTGAAGATGAAGCTTGGGATGGAAGCTTAGAGAAAACAGTGAATGTGAAGACAATTGTGTCTCATGAAGAAGAACAGGAAGGGACAGCAGCAAATAATCCTTCCTTGGTGGTTCCTCCTCCACCACAGCAAATTCAACGAACCACACCAGAAGCTGGAAGTTGAACAGCCTTAAGAAGTCAAGGAAGTGCTTCTTCAAGCACACCAGAGGGATCAGAAATACCCTCAAGTTCGGATGGAACTCCAAGAGCACCAAGAAGACCAAGATTCAGAAATCTGAATGAGATTTATGAACAAGGAGCAGTAAGTACCAATAACGGTCTGAATTCATTATTCGCTTTATATTGTCATGTTGATGACCCAGTTCATTTTGAAGATGCTGTAAATGAAGATAAATGGATTGAAGCAATGAATGAATAAATTGGTGCAATTGAAAAGAGTAAAACATGGGAGTTAGTGGACCTCCCTAAAGGAAAAGATGCCATTGGAGTTAAGTGGGTCTATAAGACCAAAAGCAATGCTGAAGGCAAGATTAACAGGCACAAAGCAAGACTTGTTGTGCAAGGCTACAAGCAGCAACAAGGCAAAGACTATGATGAAACCTTTGCAACAGTAGCAAGGATGGAAACAGTCAGAACAGTGTTGTCTATTGCAGAACAACACAAATGGAAGATTTATCAGATGGATGTTAAATATGTATTCCTGAATGGAGTGTTAAAAGAAGAGGTTTATGTTGAACAACCTCCAGGTTATGAAGTTGATGGCCAAGAGCATAAAGTTTGCAAACTGAAGAAGGCTCTTTATGGGCTGAAGCAAGCTCCAAGAGCATGGTACAGCAGAATAGATGCTTATCTGATTGAGAATGGGTTTGATAAGTGTGATGGTGAACCCGCACTCAACATAAAGGAGAATGACGGTAAGATTATTATTGTTGTTTTATATATAGATGATTTAGTTTTTACTAGCAATGATGTTTCTCTCATTTCTGATTTTAAAGCAGTCATGAAAAGTGAATTTGAAATGACTGAATTGGGCTTCCTAAGATATTTTCTTGGAATTGAAGTAGACCAAAGTGAAAATGGTGTTTTCATTTCTCAAGATAAATATGTAGAAGCAGTGTTGAAGAGATTTAACATGCAGAACAGCGAGGCAACTGTGACTCCAACTGTAGTGGGGTTGAAATTGACCAAAGAAGACAACAGGAAGGATTTTAATCCAAAATTGTACAAGAGCATAGTTGGCAGCCTTATGTACTTGACACAACCATTTACTGTGACAATAGCTCAGCAATAGCTTTGTCTAAAAACTCTGTTTTTCATAAAAGAACAAAGCACATAGATACCAAGTTTCACTTCATACGTGAATTGGTTAACAATGGTGAGATTGTTTTGCAACACTGCAGAACAAAGGATCAACTAGCTGATATCTTGAAAAAACCATTAGCAAAGAAAAGTTTTGATCATTTCAGGAAATGCCTGGGTATGCAAAAGTTGAAATTAAGGGGGAGTGTTGGAATTTAATTCCAACTGCAACACAATAACTGCTGATCCAAAATCTCATCTTCAGCAAATATTTCAGATTGTCCGATGATGCAAAGTCTTCTGATATTTTGCACATTGATGAACATTAAATGCGCAGAATTGAATTCCCCTGCGACCGCCAACTTAAAGGCATCACTGCTTACTGTAATTAATATGCAGATAAGTGTTACAGGATATTTTGATTATTTTATCAATTAAACTTAGATATTTATTTTCCTATAAATGTAAAGAACAACAACTCTGTTTTTTGGAAAAAAAGAGAACGAACAACAATTCTGTTTTTCGTACTCTGAGAGAAAGAGAGAAGGTTAGAAGAACAAGAGTGAGTCTCTTCTGTAAATGCACAGCAGTGCTGAACCTGCAATTTTCTGAGATAGTGAAAATTGATTTCTGGAACTGAAGTGTTCCTGTTTGTTATCCCTCTGTCAAGAGGAAGACGAATTTGTATTAGTTTTCTTACTGTTTATGAATACAAGTTTATTGTTTTGCTTGTTTATCGTTGTTGTTACACCAAGCGTCAAAAACATGTTGTTATTACTCCGTAAGTCTAAAAGTGACTTGACGCCAATTATTTTACGTTGCTGTTACACCAAGCGTCAAAAGCACATTATTATTACTCCGTAAGTCTAAAAGTGACTTGACGCCAATTGTTTTACATTGCTGTTACAACAAGGTCAAAAACACGTTGTCGTTACACCGTAAGTCAAAAAGTGACTTGACGTCAAAAATCGCGTTGCTGCAACACCATGATCAGCGTTGGTGCAACACCAAACTGTGTTGCTGCAACACCGTTTCCAGTAAGCAAATTTTATGTTTTTTTGTATTAGCAGAAACAGAGTGTTATTCCGCGTTGCTGCAACACCAAATCCTGTTGCTGCAACACCATTTCCAGAAAACAATTTTTTCAGTTTTTTGTGTAGAAATAGAGTAAAAACAAAGTATTTTTTTGTTGTCTGTTTTTTATGGAATTTAGCAGAAAATTCCAATAAGACACGCCCAAAAAATATCTGTAACAAATTTAACCTTCATGCACCATTTGTTCAATTTACTTTGTATTATTCATGAATTTCAACTATGCAGCGACCGAGGAGGCAGTCGGATTCGATGGCGTAAACAACCCTGACATCGTTGGTAACAATCCCACGATCTCGTTCAAGATGGCGATGTGGTTATGGATGACCTCCTAGCCTCCAAATCCGTCCTACGAGGACGGATGACTGGGAAATGGAGTCCGTCTAGTAGCGACAAGGCTGCCTTGCGAACTGTGGGATATGGAATGGTTACCAACATCATCAACAGTGGGTTGGAGTGCGAGAAAGGAGACGTCAAGGAGAAGGAGGATCGCATCGGCTTTTACAAAAGATTCTGTGACATTCTCCGGGTGAGCTACAGATCAAACCTGGGCTGCAACAACCAGAGGGATTTCGGCTCTGCAGTTTAACCTTAACCTCGTCTTATCAAAACTGTGGTTTGAACATTGTTCATAAATACGAGATTTGGAATCTAAGAAGTTCGATTTGTAAATACACGTACTAAGAGGAGATGTTAATTACAAATAATTTCTTTGAAAATACACATGGGAATTTAATGTTAATTAGTTTATTAAGTTTAAAAGATATTAATTAGTTTATTAAGTTTAAAAGATTAATTTTTTTGAAATGTAGTTTTTTTGAAATGTTTTATAATTTTT
>APFE031119962.1:12645-49168 GCA_000404065.3 Pinus taeda | reverse complement strand
TTTTTTCTAGATTTATAAACTAATTTTACCTGGGTCATTTTTTTGTTAACATAACATATGTATACACACCCATTTATTATCATAATTGCATATTATCTTAATTTTATATGTAGTGTGAGAGAGAAAAATATGATGTATGATAATCACTAACCTTCATTAAGATCAAATTTAATTTATTTGATTTTAAAAATTATTTATTTCATATTTTCATAATAATTTTTTCCCCTACATTTTTAGAATTTTAATGAATTTTAATGTTAAAAGTATTTATATTAAAAGAAATATGTTAAAATTGCAATGTTATGTATATATTATTTATATTGATTTTATTTATATGAAAGATATTATTAAGTTAGAAAATAAAATACCTTATTAAGAAATTATAAAAGATCTTGAAAGCCAAGACTTTAATAGTCGATATGAACACATCAAGATAAATAGATGTCCTCTCTTTAAATAGGTTTTAGGTTTAGGTCAAGACCTCAATTCATCTCCTTGAATGCGTTTTAGGGGAAGGTTAAGAAACAGCTTTGTCCTTTTCCAAATATGCTTGACAACCATGATTCTTTTCCAAATATGTGTGAAAGCCATGCTTTTTTTCCGAATATGCTTGATAGCTAGGATTCACATGTGTCAGTAAGGGGAACATTGAGAGAGAATTCACTTCTGCAGAGTGTACTACCATCTACTTTTTTAATTCCATAGACTATAGTAAATGTGGCCCAAGGAAGAAGAAGAGGAATTGGGGGAGTGACATTCGTTGTTGAGGTAAAGGTTCTCAACAAAATTCCATATTGAGAGTTTTAATCAATATGGAAATGGAGATGTCATCATATGGTTTTATGTTTTTAACCCCTCTACCTCTAATTAAGATTAACCTTAACATTGTAGCTATTTTTCTAAACAATTTTAACATTTACTTACCCAATAGACAATTTAATTAACAATTAAAGCTCGAGACTAATCATTTTTACCATGGAATTTTAATAATATCACATCTAAATGTTATACCATGTCTCAATTTTTATAAAATATTTTTATTGATTTTGAAAAATAACAAGTATTGTATCATAGTTTAATTAGAAGAAATATAATGAATAGTCAAATATAATATGATTATGTACACCTTGTCAAAACATAATTACTTATAATTGAAGTAAAAAATATTTAAACTAGCATTTGCACCAGATGTTGCAAAGGAAATGCCTTAAGGTGTAAATTAAGGAACAATCATGACATGGGAATGAGAAAATCTAAATAATATGCAGAGATGTAGTCACGACATGGGAATGGGCAAATGTAAATAAGATGCAGAGATGTAGCAAAAATGAATTTCTAAAGCTTTATAAATAGAAGTTGATTTAGGATGCCTCACTCTATTTTTTATTAATTATTGAATTAATATTGCATAGAAATCTCATAAAATTCAACCAACTTACTATGATCTCTAATTTTGACTTTGGGTCATTAACATTGTGATGTCGTGTATTAACCACTCAACCACTAAACCACTAAACCACAGGCCAACAAACAAAAGACTGCAAAATGTTACGGTCATTACCATAGTAAACTCAACGACTCTACACACAAGAATTTATTCTTTACTCGAAGAACATATTGCTTACCCATATCCACAAAAAATATTGCAAGGTGGAAGCAGAACATAACTATGTTATTATATCTCGTAACATTATTCCAACCAACAAAACTATCTCCACATTTTGGAATATCAAATGACAATAAGTTTTGAAGAATTCAATTAGAAAACGTCCAAGATCATTGGCTCACATGATTAATGGTACCCTATCCTATGAATCTAATATTTTAAATGATCTTAAAAAATGGTAAAATTGAGGGAGAAAACAAGATCCAAAGAATGTATACCACAGGGACCCATAAACAATCTATTTGACAATTCTTGCTAGGCTTAGCAAAAACAAAATTACTCCTCCTTAAATCCTTCACAGTCAATACAAATGTTGTAGAACACAAGGTTCATATTGTTGTCAATCAAGCAATAGTGTTGATCGTGAATACCACTAGATTCCTTCAATGTCATACAGTGATTAATGCACCAGACATAGGTATACCAGTTGCAATGACTTATATCATTTTACTGATGTTGTCATGTCAAAATCAATGTGATACAATTAAGTCACCTTTAAGCAAAATCTCATTGCAATTTCTATACAAGGTTGTCTACTAAAATAGCTTTAGCGCTCACTATTAACACCTATACCACAATCTGTAAGTATGATGTAGTTTTGTAGAAAAAATCTTCCGCTGTAGCCTCAAGAAAGGATCCAAATTAGTGTTGGATTGTTTGTCCTAGATAATCTTAAACTGTGCATACATAATTCAATCATACCAAGGGATAGTTGAAAGCTTAGACATTGCCAACTCACAGAAGTTGCCTCAGATTTGTAAGTACAAATATTTGTATTTGTTTGCAACAACTGTCAAGACTTACCCTCAGAATTATGCCAAGACATTAACCTTAAAAATGTGCCAATAATTCTCAGTATAATAATTGATTAGAACGAAATGGTTTTACATAAATTTACTAGCACAGAGCCTCCTACACATAGCTATCACATGGATAATTATAACCTAGGGTGGAAGCTAAGTTTTACGAATATGAGAAAAAATTAATTTGAATATGGTGTTTTCTTAATTACTGATAGATCAAAGGCTAAGGTAGATAGCAATTTTTAATATTCATGAAACCTAGGTGGAAGATATATGTGTCTCTTCATGTAACACAAATCAAATGTAATGGAAAACAATAATGAAAATAAACAATTGTTTATCCCCATTAAAAACAATACGGAGAAAGAAAAGAAACATACAATAGAAAAAACCTAACTTGTATGAATGGCATGCTTATCATATCTCCTTGAAATGAACTCACAGTTTGTATTTGAAAATTTGATCAGATGTAAGAAATCTGGTGTGTTTTCTAGTAGACTATGAAAAATGAAAGACATCTACAACCAAGAGTACAACCACTCTTCTTCTTTGCCAATAATGGTTCACTATTTAATATCAAGTAATGTTTGGCAAATTTTTTCTTTAAGCACAACTTCAGTCATCGTATTCAAAGTGATGAGCCATTGCACTCTCAGCAAATGTACCTTGACTTATCATCTTGTGGGATTTCATACTGGTCAGTTAATTTGTGGTGTGAAGTAATACTAATATTATATATTTTATGTCCAGCAAACAAAGTCAAGGGGGAATAAATTGCAAGTATATTATTGTTGAGAGAAGTGATCTACCAACAGCTAAATACAACTAATTTAGTATTTCCCTTTAGAACATGAGTATCTGCATTCTTCTATCTTTAAGTGAATCCATTTCAATTTCTTTGATTATATCTGTGATTCTCTTGTGATTTCCCATCTACACATTAGTTCAGGGGGGAGCCATTTTGGAAGTTTTGTAGTTCAAGGAGGAGTTTTTTTGAAAGTTCTGGCAATTCAGGAGGGAGTCATTTTGGAAGCTATGGTGGTTCAGGAGGGGTTGATCTGGTGGTTCAAGCTATGGTGGATCAGGGGGAGATTATGGGGGCTCAAGTTATGTCAGATCAGGAGGTAGTTACAGTAGTGGATCGGGAAGTAGTTATCATGGTGGGTCAACAGGTGGCTATGGTCATTCTGGATCCCACTGTTTTAGTGACTATGTGGAGTCTTCCAGTTCTCAGAGAGGTTCTAGTAGTAGGTTTGGAGACTGTTGGGTGTGGGATCCCCCAAGGGCAGGTTTGGGGCTTAGAGCCCAAATTTTGGTCCAATTTTGTAATTCCAATGTAAAGACTTCGCATTTTGTGGGCACGGAGCATGTAGTTGTTAAAGAGTCATAGGGTTGTCTGCCCTTATTTTGATAATGTAGTGTCAGCTGTAAAAGATCTACCCATGCTCCGCAGACCATGGGATTGTATAAATAGAGCAAAGCTCTAAGTAGATAGGGATATACAATATGGAAAATCAATGACGAAGATGTTAGAGAGACAGATCTGAAATGTAAGTCTAAGTTTTGGGTCGTAGCATAGGTAGAGGCTACAACTGAGTGCGCAGAGGCCTAGTAGTCTACAACTAAGCACGTGGGCCCCTGCAGCTGAGTGCGCAGGGTGAGTTGAGTTTGAATCATCTAGAAGTATTAATAAAGAGAAGTATTATATCATTTATGCGTCTTTATTTCCTGTTTATGCATTTTCTATATTGGGTATGAATTTCACTCCTAATGCTTATATGATGTACGAATGTGTATAACTGTATTGGTTAAGTGAACGCTAGTAAGGACATCTATTTTCATGAAGCTAACTAAGATTTGTTAATAAGATAAGTAAGATACTTAGCGTAGTTTAGGATATATCGTAGCTCGCTGCCTTAGCAGCGCGAAAGGACTTCAGCCCCTAGTTAGGGCTGCGTGAAAGTCGATGGTAAAACTTCACGAAGGTACTCAAGGATAGAGCAGAGAGTAAAGAAACCTGCTCGAAGACAGGTATAGTTGGAATAAACCGACATCACAACTGTCTCAAGGGTGCGGAAACTTAGTTCCAGCATCCCCTCATACTGCTTCGGGTGAGACTTCAGTCCGCACTCTATGGGCTGATGCTGAAAGGGCTAGTAGTGTAGGGATTTGTTTGGCTAACTAACATTGAACCTGGTTCAGGCCCCCTCAAGCCAACAAATGGTTCCATTGCCGGGACCGAAATCTGCATAGAGATGTGTTATGTCGTATCATTGGAATCCAACTCAGAAAGAAATCGAAGGCTCGTTGGATAGAAGAATTCATGAGTTTGCAACATAGGAAAACAGAAACTCGTGACTGTCACAAGAACAGTGGTTACATAGTTACCTGTACACAGAGATCCACGAAATATTTTTCGCATCCTTCCCTACTGAGCTATATGAGTGGATCACGAAGCTAGCAGATAGCCAAGGAAGGTGGAAACTTGATGGTCGTATTGTGTGGACCCCATAACTAGTGCGAATATTGGAAGCATCAGAGGATAAGATCATGTGTGCCATCGATCATTGGCTCGATCGCATTATAGGAGGATTTCTTACTAAGTTCGTGGTTGACACCTTAGTTAGCTATAGTGAGGCAAAGCGATGCTTTTTCAAAGGACCGCGAGGTAAGTACAAAAACTCTTTGAATACTTGGATTAAAATCTTGTTGTACAAAAAGTGGGTTATGTAGTTACCTTGATGTTTGGGTCTACACGAAGCAAAATAATTTATAAAAACGATGGAAATAAGGGTCTAGAGAACAGCCCCTTAACATCACCTCCGCGAGGGAATGAGGAAGGGATCGTGAAGGTCTCTCCACGAAGTGATATTCATATGATAAGACAAGGAATTCCGCGAATACCACCTCTGCCCACACCACCACTAGCTTCACCTCCATCACCTCTAACTTCAGCCTTACCACCTCCACTGCCACCTCAATTCAGTATGGCGAACACAGTGAAGTTGCCTCTGTTCAAAGGCTTGGGAAATGTGGATCTGGACCAATTCTAGTTCGTAGTGAAGGCTGTATGGGAACCTCAAGGTTTTACAGATGACCATATAAAGAAATCAACATTAGTTAGTGCCCTGCAGGATCACGTGCTAACCTGGTATATTAAGTACTCCAACGATAACGCGAATGCGAGAGTAGCAGAAATCAAAGCAACACTGAATAGGGAATTTAGTAAGCCTAAATCTGAAGCACAGTTGATTGTCGGATTCAAAGAGATAACGATGTTGTGAGGTGAGATGCCATGGGAGTTAGATTAGAGGCTAAAATGTATGATCCGCAAAGTCAACATGAATTTGATAGATGGACATCATCACGAGTGGTTTGTGGCTTCGGTACTAGCACATTTAAGAAGTGCGTTGTTGCAGTAGAAGATAACAACTCAGGAAGAGGCCTTAGAGATTGCCATGAGACTACTTGAGACCCCGATGCAACATCTTAATCTAGGAGTTCAACAGATCCATGCGCAGCTGAAGAATTTGTGCCTTGAGATACAAAGCTTGAAGCAGGATAAGACGGTTCGACTAGAAGTGCGCGAAGAAGTGTGGTACGTGAAATGAAAGAATCATGATCATGACAAAGACCATTGCCCGATCTTTACAAATTACCTTGCAGGAGGAGGACCAATGCCTCTAAGGCTGGAAGCTCAAGCAGGACCTAGCGTGACGCTTGCTTTGTGGTGCACTATCTTTCAAGTATCCGGAAAGCATACCATAGATAACTGCCACTTGTTACAGAAGTATACGCAAACTCCACAACAGTTGTTCTGCAACTTTTGTAGGTCGGTGGGACATGACGAGCGTACTTGTAGGAGTTATGAATTGATGATGGATAAAGCTACCACGTATAGGGTTCAGGCCGAAATGCAACCCCTTAACCAAAATGCAGGGCTAGTGCGAACAGGATTTCAAGGGCGCAAACGAGGCCAAGGTAGAGGAGGACCTAGTAGAGGTCGCAGATAATTGATTTGCTACAATTGCGGAGGACCAGGACACTATTCCCGTGATTGCACTAATCCAACGCATCTGTCATGCAAGTATTGCACATTATTTGATCATGAGACAAAAGATTGTCCTACACTGGTTGCTAGGATACGTGACAAATGAGCGCAATCACCTCCCCTGACTCAGAACATGCAGATGATAAGGTTTGAGCCACGCGAGGAAGGTCTGAATTTAAACATAGTGCTCTGAAGTGGAATTGCGATGGGAGAAGACAAGGGAAAACAACTCGAAGATAGTACCCGGGTTCGCAAAGCCCTGACGGAAGAGTATGAGTTCGATTTGGCTGATGGAAGAGTATGAGTTCGATTTGGAGCGTGCTCACGAAGCATTCATGGAAGCTAAGAAGAGATATGCTGAGGCTTCCACTTCAAGAAGCAAAGATAAACTAGAACTGGAGATGGACCCCTCTATGCTCACTACTTTCCTGGAAACTTGTATGAAGTTACTCCACGACAGCAAGGCTATGAAAGGGTTGCAGGAACTTACCAATAAATGTGCTAGTACTGCGCCAGGTGAACCACACATAGTCTGAAAGATTAGAAAGCGTAAAACAAGGACGGGGTGTGAAATGAGACTTACCACGCAAATTGGAGAATATGAGATGGATCAAGTCATTTAGGATTTGGGATCAGATGTGAATGTTCTATCACAATAGAAATGGGAGCGAATGGGAAGACCTGCACTGTAATGGTCTCTGATTCAGCTGAGAATGGCGAACCAATAGAAAATTATACCGATGGGGCGATTTCAGGGCGTAACCGTGGATATTGATGGAGTGAGCGCGCTAGCATATTTTGAAGTAATAAAGATTGTTGATGACAACAATCCCTACCCCTCGCTCCTGGGAATTGACTGGGCCAGTGATATGAATGGGGTAATCAATCTGAAGAAGTAGAAGATGATCTTTGAGAAGAAGTCACTACACGTAATAATACCCCTGGATCCTGCTGAGGGATCACGCTATACCGAACTTGTCAACGACTATGAGAGTGATGATGATCTGGACTGCATCTACAAGATAATAGCATGATACCAAGACTGGGTGAATCCCACCGTGGATGGGCGGCTTACGTGGGTGCACGAGAGTTCCTGCACTTCGGATTCCGACGAAGAAGTAGAACAACGGTAGAATCAGTTACATGAAGTAATTACGTTGAATTGTAATATGATGACTCGGTCGTTGCATTGTGTGTCATCAAAAGAAAGGAATCTGCCTACTTTTGATGGTCTAAATGAGGTAGATACCTTCTTGGATTCATTTGAGAGGGAGGTTCCTAACAAGCAATGCTTCGAGGCCTTAGACTGGGTGTTGCGCGCTATGCCCGCAAGATGGTGAGGTACGCAAAAAGGAAGCTTTGATGATTGTCGCGAATGTAGGCGAATGATGCGAACATGATTTAGGAAGCATAAGGTATGATTGACAGAAAAGTATGATGGACAGGATAATCCGCGTGCGCATCTGGCCAAGTGGGCGCAGGCCTATGGAAAAAAGCCACAACTTGAGTGGGTACACCTATTCTGTCATACCCGATATGTTATACCAATGAACTGGTATATAGAAACAAAGCTCTTCCATGGGACAGGTGAATGGGATATCCTGCACGAAGGATTCATGATGACCTTCCTTTTATAGGATGGGCAGGATAGTATTGATGAAGCGCTACAAGAGGTAAAAGTAGCCATCTTTAGGATAATGCAAGAGCCTTTAGACCTAATTTAGCTTGAATGGGCTACTCAGCTGAGTTGCACACTGGAATGTTATAATGTAACTGTTGAAGAGGAGGGTGAGGATCTGTGGAATATTAACATTCCAGAAATAGAAGACCACCACGAGGTTCAAGGACCACAGATTGAGAACCCTGATATAGCCACGCCAGTGAAAACTAAGAAGGTGAACATTGGTATGAAGGCAAAACCCAAATTTGCAAAGATCAGAGGCTACTGGGTCAACGCGATAGTGGATAAGGTCGTTGAGTTACACTGCGAGTATCAAGACTTATTCCCAACCAAGTTTACGGATTTGTAAGGAATAATCAAGATATAGGAGTGATGAAGATCATGCTAATGTCCGACGCGAAGCCAGTTAAGCAGAGGCCTTACCGCTTAAATCTGAAATACAAGGAGAAGGTTTGTGTAGAACTAGACAAAATGCTCACAACAGGCATCATTGAGCTTGTGGAAGAATTTGATTGGGTAAGCCCAATGGTGGTGCAAGAGAAGAAGTAGAAGGACGAGATAAGGATATGCGTGGATCTCAGAAAATTGAATGACGCTTGTGTGCATGATCCATTCCCAACTCCATTCATAGATGAAGTGTTGGACAATGTAGGTGGTCAGGAAGCATATTCTTTCACTGATGGGTTCTCGGGGTATCACCAGATCAAAATCACACCGAAGGATAGGACCTTAGCTTAGAGGGACCAAGACACTTAATGAATTGAGCTCCATCTCATGACAAGGACCTTAACAGAGTCAAGTAAGATATTTTGTGTCATTACCCACGTTAGAAAGTCTAAATCGGGTAAGAACATTGATACCAACCCTCTTATCATGGATTTTTGTGTTAATTTGTTCATATATAGAAAAACCACAAAAGGGTTTGATTATTGGGTTGCATGATGTATATATATTGTGCACAAGATTACAAAGATGCCCAAAACCATATTTAAATTCTTTTCACATGTGAATCTCAATGCATTTTATCTCAGTGAAGGTGGAATTCGATACTAAGACACTACTAACATCTTTCTTGAGCTCAAGTATAACCAATTAATCAGGACCATAACTTCCTCAATTGAGCTTGAGCTTATGAGAAACATCTTAATTGAGCTTAAGGGTTTGATTACTGGGTTGCAGAATCTACATATATTGTGCACATGATTACAAAGATGACCAAAACCATAATTAAAAAAAATTCAAATGTGAATCTCAATGTATTTGATCTCAATGAATGTGGAATTTTATACTATGACGCTACTAGAATGTTTCTTTTTTCTCAAGTATAACCAATTAATGAGGACCATACCTTCCTCAATTGAGCTTGAGCTCATCACAGGCATCTTAACTAAGCATAATATAGATTTGTTAAGACATTGTAGAGCTAGCTTAGGTAAGGCCTTTCCAGACCAACCCTCCTAGTCTGCAAGCTTAGTAGGACACATCAAATCTTAAGTTAAGATGGATCTCCATGTTAATTTGTGTATACATAAAAATTTAAATCCAAAGATGGATCTTTGTGTTCATTTATGTACATATAAGAACTAAAAAGGTTCGAATACTGGGCTGAATAATGCAAACATACTAAGAATGCAGAGATGCCCAAAAACCATATTTAGATAGGCATGAGAGATCAAATTTCTTTAAATGACAATCTCTATAATTATGACAAAAGGGATTTTTTAAATACAACTTGAAGGCTTAGCCTCAATTTGGATTCTTCCCCAGCTGAATGAATCAACTCCATGACAAGTTGACAAGTGAACTAATGAAGAAGTTGTAGTACAATAACTATGAACTAAGTGTGAATCTGTAACAACAATTGAAGGTAATATGAACGACATAATCATTGGTAATATAGTTGTTGTGAAATAAGTGTGAATCTGCAATAGTAGGTCAAGATAATATGAAGGTGATGCACATGAATATCTAGTTCCAGGAAGAGGGTATCCAAAACCCATGTGATCGAGTGCTGTCAAATGAGCTCTGCATCTCTGTGGATCTCCAACTGTGGGATTATTTGATAGGGGTGACCTTTTGTAAGTAGAAACCTTCTTTCTCTCAGCAGGGATATTGCAAGATTTTCCTGGGAACACTACAAAGGAGAATGTTTCAAACAACCCTCACCACAACAAAACACACATCAATAGATAAGACTATAAAAGTTGAACATATCCTTACGAGATGAGAGGTTGGAAATAGCAGGGGAAACATATGGAGACCTGCAAAAATACCTATGGGGATTTGCATTTTGTGGGCTTGAACATATCTATGTAAACTGCTTTGGATTTTCCGATGGCTGTTGTATGGCGGTACCTTGATCGGACATATGTACAAATAATTTTCTCACTGTTGATTAGGAATTGAAGAAGAATAGTGACATATAAAAACTTATTGAAAATAAAAATTAGTAACCAAAATGTCATTCAAAGCTAGAAGATAAGAGAAATCACTTACATTATGCCAATTTAAGAGTTTTTATAAGCTTTCCAACATAGATTGCCTCATAATCTTTAAAGATGGTATTTTAGGGTGTACAGTGAATGTTTTTTTAGATTTTAATGATTAGAACATTGTAATCATAGTTCTATAAATTTATCGCAATAATATTCTATTAATTGTAATCATAATTTTATAAATTTATTGCATATATATTCTATTCATTATTATAGAGTAATCTGAGATATTTCATATTTTGGAAAGTGAAAATCATTTACTATATATAGTGATGGTTGTACTTTTTATAAATTTCATTATAAATTTTAATAAATCAAGAGATATTTACACCCAATATGGAAATAAAGATTCTACTTGTATGACTTTACATTTATACCCTCTCTCGACAAAGAGAATTGCACCCAAGATGGAAATGATATATTGTTTAAAATTTTGGAAAACGAAAATCATTAATTTTATTATATATAGTGGTTGTTGCACCTTTCTGCATTTCATTATAAATGCCAATCAATCAATTGATAGTTACACCCAATATGGAAATGAATATTCTAATATGATTTTACATGTATACCCTTTATTCCACATTAGCCTTACCCAATATGGAAATGACGATGTCATCATATGGTTTTTATGGTGTATAGTGAATGTTTAGATTTTAATGGTTAGATTGTAATAGTTCTATAAATTTATTGTAGGGATATTCTATTAATTGGAATCATAATTTTATAAATTTATTGCATAAATAGTCCATTCATTATTATAAAGTAATATGAGATATTTGATATTCTGGAAAGTGAAAATCATTTACTATATATAATGATGGTTGTACATTTTATGAATTTCATTATAAATGCCAATCAATGAAGAGATATTACATCCAATATGGAAATGTAAATTCCAATCATATCATTTTACATTTATACCCTTTTTCCATATAGAGAATTGCAACCAAGATGGAAACAGAATATTGTTTGATATTTTGGAAAATGAAAGTCATTAATTTAATTATATATATTGATTGTTGTACCTTTTTATAAATTTCATCGAAAATCCAAAACAATCAATTGATAGTTACACCCAATATGGAAATGAAGATTCCAATATGATTTTGCATGTATATCCTACCTTCCATATTGAACGTTGCACCAAATATAGAAATGGATATGTCATCATATGGTTTTATCTTTTTAACCCCTCTACCTCTAATTAAGATTAACATTAAGTAGTGCAACCATTTTACTAAACATTTTCAACATTTACCCCTTTACCTCTAATTAAGATTAGCCTTAACCATTGCAACCATTTTCCTAAAAATTTTCAACATTTTCCTACCTAGTAGACAACTTAATTAATAATTAAACCATCAGACTAATCATTTTTACCATGAGATTTTGATATTATCTAATCTAGATGTGTACTATGTCTCAATTTTTGTTTAATATTTTTATTGATTTTGAAAAATAACAAGTATTGTATTATAGTTTAGATATAAGAAATGTAATGAAAGTCAAATGTAATATCATTATGTGCATCTTGTCAAAATATAGTTACTTATAATTAAAGCAAAAAATATTTAAATTATATGAAAAGTTCATGTGAATAATCATAAATTAATTAAGTGTTAACACCATTATAATTAGATATATCCATGTTATTTATAACTAGCAATTGTACTATGTGTTTCAAAGAAAATGCAAGAATTGAGACATATAAAAAAACATTGAAGATAAAAATTAGTAAACAAAATGACATTCAAAGGTAGAAGATAAATACAAACCACCAATTTTCAATGGCACTAGCGAGGATATAGTTCATTCCAAAGATAGAAAAATAAGGTAGTTTGATATGTGCGATCTAGCAAATATGAATGATTTGCATATACGTAAGTCACACAACTTCTATATGAAAGTTGTTGATATACGGAAGATATGCACATATACAAAAGATGTGTGTATATACAAAAGTTGTGCATATATGTGTATATGCATATATGTGTATTTTCTGTATATGTGCATATCTTCCATATATATGCAGTTTCTGTATATGCTTAGGTTCTATATAAGTGCATATCTTTTGTATATGCATAGTTTCCATATATGAATATATCTTTGGTATATGTGTAGTTTGCGCATAACTTCCATATATGTGCAACTTTTATATATGTGCATCTATTGTATACATGCAACTTCTTGATATGTACATATACATAAGAAGCACATATACGGAAGTTGTGCATATACCAAAAAAAAAATCATGTGCATATACGAAAAATTTGCATATACAAAAGTCACACAGCTACTATACGAAAGATATGCGCATATACAAAAGTTGGGCATACACAAAAGATATGTGCATATACGAAAGATATGCGCATATATGGAAGATACATATCTATAGAAGATGTGTACATACAAATAAGTTGTGCATATATGTGTATCTTTTGTATATACAAATATCTTTTGTATATGCATAACTTCTGTATATGTGAAACGTCTGTATATGTGCATCTATTGTATATGTGAAACTTCTTGATATGCACATATACGGAAGAAGTGCATAAATAGAAGTTGCGGATATAAAAAAAAACATGTGCATGTACGAAAGATTTCCAAAGTCACACAGCTTCTATGTATACACATTTTATGTATTTATCTTAGTTGTTCAAACATCATCTAATGCCATATTTGCCTATATTTAGTCCAAATTCATATCTCATAACATCATTCTAACCTTTAGGAGCTAAGATTATGTACTCTAAATAATTTGGACAATTTAAAAGGCATGAATATTCAATAGTAGGGTTGGATGAATGTTCATTAAATGAATTTGAATAGGTAGCAAGTCATATCCAATTAGGTGAATGAATGTCCTATTGAATTAATTTGGGCTTAAAGAAAAGATAGGGGAACTACTCTATCCATATTTGTGACATGTAGATGCAAACACTTAGCTTGAGGGAGGAAAGGTTGAGCTCGCCCAAGTTCTTAAAGTTTGAAAAAATCTCAAGTGTATTCTATTAATATAGTTGGTGTTAATTGACATGCTATAAAAACTAAGAATAATTGGTTGTAGTTGGTGCTTTTGCATAAATATCATAGTTAAATAAATTATACCTTATTCTTGATGGGTCCATTTTCTGTGTATTTATCGAAGTAAGTTGACAAATCCCTAGCTCTCTTGGATTTATGGAGAAAGGAAGTCATAGGGGAAAAATTCAAAAAGTGGTTAGATAGAGGAAACTTAAAATGACCTGCAATGGTTCTATATCTCATAATATGGGGTTTTAGTGTGCTAGGAATGCTTACCTTTTTTAAAGTCAACATATGTTAACATTTTAGTTTGCACCATATACAATTGATACACATATACAAAAGTTTCACATATACGGAAGATATTCGCATATACGGAAGTTGCGCATATACAAAAGATATACACATATACCGAAGATACACATACACACATATATGCACAACCTCTGTATATGTGTATCTTTCGCATATGCGTAGCTTTTGTATATGCGCAACTTCCATATATGCACATATCTTTCATATAGAATCTGTGTGACTTCTGCATATGAAATTTTTTCGTATATGCACAACTTCTGTATATGCGCTTCTTATGTATAGGTGCATATTTTCCGTATATGTTCATATCAAGAAGTTACGCATATACAATAGATGCACATGTACAAAAGTTGCACATATACGGACGATATGTGCATATACGGAAGCTATGAATATATGAAATATATGTGTATATACGGAAGATATGTGCATATACGGAATATATGTGCATATACAAAAGATATGCATGTACGCATATATGCACAACTTCTGTATATACACACATTTTTTGTATATGCATATACTCCATATATGTGCATATCTTCTGTGTATACACAACTTCTATACATGATTTCTGTATATGAAAATATTTCATATATGCTAGATCACACATAGCAGACTACCTTATTTTTCTCTCTTTGGTATGAATTAGATCTCGTCAGTGCCATGAAACATTGACAATATACCTAGCTAACCCAACTATTGAAATATAGGGCTTATCCCAATGGAATAATGAGTAATCCATACCCCTGCATTATGGATCACGGAAAGTATATCCCCATGCAAAATATATATGTCATGAATATAGAAAGAGAAGTAAATTTGTTTTTTATAAGCACACAGATGATGAAGAATGGATATGGGATTAGAAGAATATAGACATGAGCCACATCCAAAAATAAATACAAGAAGAGACCTCCCCTTAGAACTGTCTAGAGATGCACGCGTCATCCATGCACATATGCTCTCCCATCTCTCATTTTGATAATTGAAATAAAAATTATGATTTTTTTAATTAAAAATAAATAACATAAATAATAAATAAAATTAAATATGGACATGGGATAGACATGCAAAGTTTTCATCCATCATGAGAAATTGAGATCCATAATACCTACAAATTTGGAACAGGCATATGCATTGAACAACTTGGTAGAAAAAGCATGTTAAGAATACAAAAAAATGTTTTTCAATACTATAACTCCATCCAAGATCACTACCAAGAGAAAACATAGTTTCTTTAGTCTAGTAAATAAAAAGAGGCTATGTGGTCGCAAGGAAAAATTAGGGATAGATAAACTACAATTTGAAAGGGTTGGATGAGTTCATGCAAGAAAAAAAAAGAATGGATGAGCATTTGGAGTTATCTTCTCAAAAACAAAGGAATGTGGACCATGCACTTAAGATAATGCAAGATTCTATTATACCCAATATTGGTATGGAAATTTCATGCTATGCATTGTTTTACGTTAAATGTGATATATTATCATGTTCAATACATTTGCATAACTATATGAACTTTTTTTATTGTTACAGCTGAGGGACCCACATCTCACAACATTCCAAATTGTCGAATTCATTTCTTTGATAAACATGCTATTGAAAAAATATCTAGCATTGAGAACACAGCTTCAGCCATTAACATCCCAATATCCTCCGCAAGGGTGCTTCCCCCTATTGTACAACCAATTAGGATGTATCATCGCCCACAGCCACCACCTTTTTCCTTCATAAATTCTTCCATGCCTATAACCACCTCTGTAATACCTTCCTAGTGCTCACCGCTACCAGTTAGTCATCCACCATTCTCATTTTTTCAATCATCCACCATTAACATTTCAATTCCCCCCCTGGTTAACCCCGGCCTACAGTGATTCACACTATCGTACAACTGATGGGGGTGTATCATCGTCCACACCCACTACCTTTTCCCTATTTCACTTCCACCATGCCTTTATCCAACACCCCTGAACCATGACTATATCCGTCACTAAGTGCTCCACCATCTACCCAATAAGGGTTGTCTTCTCCATTGCCTCAGATCCTCACGGTGAGAATGAGTATTTGATCAAAATATCATCATGAATTAATGAAATTGATTCTATGCCTTTCAATTTTTACAACTAATTGATTATTGTAATTTTTGCAGAGATATCAATTTCAAAATCCACCTGGGAGTGCCAAGAGGGACGAGGGTGACTTGTAGACCCATACTTTAGATCAACCATGATGTTGTTTTTCCATCATGTCATTTATGGGCATGAGATTCCATTATCTATGTTGGAAATGAAGTTCTATTTTGTAATTTTGAATAAAAACACATAAATTTAGACTTGTGTTTATGAAAACATCTTCATTGAATTTTAAATCCTTATATGGATGCGATGTTATATTCTATCAATGTTACATTACTTTTGATGAATGTAGTTGTAATGGATTTTGCTTTTATTATTTGCAAATGATCAATTTTACAAGTTAAATTACTTTTATATTTATATCTTATTTGACGTTGCGTGCCTAGACAAACATATCATTACCATGCATCGACCTCTTGTTTTAATAAATTAGGAGAAGACACGAAGTATAGGGCACAAAACATATGTATAGAGGCTAGATTTTTTCACAGCTTCTGCATATGTGCATATCTTTCGTAACTGCACAATATATATATATATATATATATATATATATATATATATATAATATATTTTTTTTTTTTTTTTTTTTTTTTTTATTTTTATTTTTTTTTATTTTTTTTTTTTTCTGTTATATGAGTTTTTTTTTTTTCTTTTTTTCTTTTTCCGTATATGTGCATATATGAAAAATATGCACATATACAAAAAATATGCAGATATACAAAAGTTTCATTATACGCATATATGGAAGTTGCGTATACAGAAGATGTGCACATATATAGAAGTTATGCGTATTTACGGAAGATTTGAACATATATAAAAGATATGTGTATTTACGAAATAAGCATAAATTTTATATACGGAGGTAGCACAACTTCTGTATATGTGCATATTTTGTTGCATATTTTGTATTGCATATCTTCCGTATGTGCACAACTTATATGTATGTGCATATCTTCCGTATATGCACAACTTCTGTATATGCATATATCCTCTATATATGTGAAAATTTTGTATATGCACATATACAAAAGCTAAGTATATAAAGAAGTTGTGAAAAACTTCCATAATATGCATACACAACAATCCATATATATGCTCAAAATCTCTACCTGCACATATCTTTCGTATATGCAAAACTTTTATATGTGTGCATATTCTTTTTATATGTGTATCTTACGTATCTTCACATATCTTCCATATATATGCATATTCAGAAGATATGCACATATAATTGAAACGTATATATGAAAGCCACACAAATACAGAAGATATGTGCATATATCATGTGCATGTGCAACTTCCGTATATACGTATATCCTCCATATAGGCATATTTGGCAGTCTCCATATGTGCATATCTTATGTGCCTATACTAAAGAAGTGCATATATGGAAGACATGCACATATATGGAGGTTAGAGTTCTACACAACTTCCGTATATGCGCATATCTTCCGTATATGCGCCAATTTTTTATTTTTTATTTTTATTTTTTTCTGTATATGCAATCTTTAGTGTTGTTGTTGTTGTTTTTTTTTTTTCGTATATGTGCATATCTTATGTAAATGTGCATAACTTCTCTACAATTTACAACCTCTGTATATGCATATACATAAAAGTTGTGCGCATATGGAAAATATGCATATATATTGGAGTTATGTATATATGAAGGTTGGAGTTGTACATGTGTATGTACATATATGAAAAATATGTGCATATACAAAAGCTTCACATATACAGAAGTTATGCGTATTTACGAAAGATTTGAACATATATAGAAGATATGTGTATTTACGAAAGAAGCATAAATTTTATATACGGAGGTAGCACAACTTCTGTATATGTGCATATTTCGTATCACATATCTTTCGTATTGCACAACTTATATGTATGTGCATATCTTTTGTATATGCACATAAACAGAAGATCCACATATATATGGAGGTTAAAGTTGAGTGTATAAGAAGGTTGAAGTTATTCTCAACTTTTGTATATGCGCATATATGGAAGCTATGTATTTACAGAAGTTGTGCATATCTTCCGTATATGCACAACTTTTGTATATGCGTATATCCTCTATATATGTGAAACTTTCGTATATGCACATATACAAAAGCTAAGTATATAAAGAAGTTGTGCACAACTTCCATAATATGAATACACAATAGTCCATATATATGCTCAACTTCTCTACCTGCACATATCTTCTGTATATGCAGAACTTTTATATGGGTGCATATTCTCTCTATATGTGTATCTTAGGTATATTCACATATCTTCCGTATATAGGCATATTAAGAAGATATGCACATATACTTGAAAAGTATATATGAAAGCTACACAAATACAAAAGATATGTGCATATATCAAGTGAATGTGCAACTTGCGTATATACACATATCCTCCATATAGGCATATCTGACAGCCTCCATATGTGCATATATTATGTGCCTATACTGAAGAAGTGCATATACGAAAGACATGCACATATATGGAGGCTAGATTTCTGCAAAACTTTCGTATATGTGCATTTTTTTCCGTATATATATACTATATATATATTATATATATATATATAATATATATATTTGTATATGCGCATATCTTTTGTAAATGTGCATACCTTCTCTACAGTGCACAACCTCTGTATATGCGTATACACAGAAGTTGTGTGCATATGGAATATATGCATATATATTGGAGATGTGTATATATGAAGGCTACAGTTGTACATGTGTATGTGCATATATGAAAAATATGTGCACATACAAAAGCTTCACATATACAAAATATATACACATATACAGAAGTTGCGCATATACGGAAGATGTGAACATATACAGAAGTTATGCGTATTTACGGAAGATTTGAACATATATAAAAGACGTGTATTTCCGAAAGAAGCATAAATTTTATATACAGAGGTAGCACAACTTCTGTATATGTGCATATTTTGTATCGCATATCTTCCGTATTGCACAACTTATATGTATGTGCATATCTTCCATATGCACATACACAGAAGATCCACATATATATTGAGGTCAAAGTTGAGTATATAAGAAGGTTGCAGTTATTCTCAACTTTTGTATATGCGCATATATGGAAGCTACGTATATATGGAAGTTGTGCATATCTTCCATATATTCACAACTTCTGTATATACGTATATCCTCTATATATGTGAAACTTCTGTATATGCACATATACAAAAGCTAAGTATATAAAGAAGTTGTGCACAACTTCCATAATATGCATACACAACAATCCATATATATGCTCAACTTCTCTACCTGCACATATCTTCTGTATATGCATAACTTTTATATGTGTGCATATTCTCTCTATATGTGTATCTTACGTATATTCACATATCTTCCGTGTATACATATATTCAGAAGATATGCACATATACTTGAAACGTATATATGAAAGCTACACATATATGGAAGATATGTGCAAATACAATGTGCATGTGCAACTTTCGTATATACACATATCCTCCATATAGGAATATCTGACAACCTCCATATGCACATATCTTATTTGCCTATACTGAAGAAGTGCATATACAGAAGACATGGACATATATGGAGGCTAGAGTTCTGCACAACTTCTATATATGTGCATATCTTCCGTATATGCGTATATATTCCTTATATGCACATTTTTTTTTTCCGTATATGCAAAAAAAAAATTCTATATGTGCATATATTTTGTAAATGTGCATACCTTCTCTACAGTGCACAACCTCTGTATATGCGTATACATAGAAGTTGTGTGCATATGGAAATACGCATATATATTGGAGTTGTGTATATATGAAGGTTGCAGTTGTACATGTGTATGTGCATATACGAAAAATATGTGCATATACAACTAGGGGTTGTTACAACAACTTCTTTATATGTGCATATCTTTTGTATATGAAAATATCTTCCATATATGTGCTTTTTCCATGTATGCACAAATTTCATATTTGCAACTTTCATATATGCATATATGAAAGTTGCACATATACAACAGAAATGCACATATACAGAAGTTTCACATATATGGAAGATATGTGATACAAAAGATGTGCATATATAAAAGTTGTGTATATAGAAGTGTACTAGTTTATGTATCTACCCTATTTTCATCCATAGGGTGTGCATGACCCTTGTTTGTTTTGATAGAGTTAGATATCTACTCATATTTTGGTCTAGTAGAGTATACCCCAGTTGGCATCACACCCACAAGTCGGGCTTGTTGGGATTATCCCTCCTTGTGTGGCCAATGGGCTTGATGGGATTATCCCTACTTGTAGGCTTTGCTCCTTGTAGAATATCCAAGGAATATCCCTTCGTCAACACGAGAATCAAATTTTCCTAGTGAGTCATCATTGATTTTTATGAAGCACTTGCTTCCAAAAATCTTGAAGTATTTTACTGAGGCGGGTCTTCCTTTCCATAATTCATAAGGAGTCTTCCCATTATTTGGTCTTAGTTAGCTGCTATTAACATTGTTCTTGCCATTTCTTGAACTATTTGGTTTCTTCTTTCAACTACCCCATTTTTCTTGGGTGTTCTGGAAACAGAGAGTTCTCTTTCGATTTCATGTACTTTACAGAATTCATCAAGTTCTTTTGATGTGAATTCTGCCCCTCTATTCATTCTAAGACATTTAATCTTCGAATCCTTTTCATTTTCTACAAGAGCTTTAAGATTCTTAAAACACTCAAATGCTTCTGATTTATATATGAAATATACCCACATCATTCTAGTATAGTCATCAAAAAATAAAGCAAAGTACCTTTCTCCTTGGAGTGTCAGAGTTCTAGTTGGTCCACATAAATCAACATGGATGATCTCCAAAGGTTTTGATGTAGAAAACTCCTTGGTCTTGTGGCTGGTTCTAGTTTGCTTTCCATGTTGACATGGACCACATACTCCTTGATTTGGCTTGAATAACTTTGGGATGTCTCGTATTGCATTAATATTGTTGATATTGATCAAGTTATCGAAACTTTCATGTCCAAGTCGCTTGTGCCACAACCAACTTTCATCTGTTTGACTTAAGTAACATTTATCTTCTTGAATTTTGTTCAAAATGTAGACATTATCCAATGTTCTAACTCCTTTCGCCACAAGTTCCCCTGAGGAAGAGTTTCTTATTTCACAATATTTAGTGCTAAAGACAACATTATGTCATTGATCATAGATTTGGCTAACACTCAAGAGATTTTGTTTGGGCTCGTTTACTAGCAAAGCATTTTGAGCCTTTCCTTTTCCATTAATAAGGGTAACAGTTCCTTTTCTAGCAATTTTGGTAGATCCACTTCCAAAGGATACATTTCTTTCCTTTTTTTTTAATGAGACAAACTTATTTTTGTCCCCTGTCATATGTCTAGAGCACCTACTATCCACAAACCAATTATTTTCATCACTGTGAGTACATATAGCTAGGCCACATTTATCTGTGTTGGGATTCTCATTTTTTGCTTTTCTTCTTTTGAGGGGGAAATTTTGTTCATTATGTCCATTATCATTACATAATGAGCAAATTGAATCAAATTTGGCCAAGGGATCAAAAGAGTTGTAGGTCTTGATTTGTCCTTACCCTTTGAGACCATATGGTTTGTTTATTTGATCCTTCAATTTTGGTGTTTCATTCTTATGGGCCATGCAATGTCTAGCTTGATGACCAAAATTTTTACAATAAAAACAATGCCCAAAAAAGATAGTTTTGTACCTATTGTAATAGCCATGATTTGAATCAACATTCTTCCTTGGAGTTACTCTCTCTTCATTCTTTGGATTTGATATGGGTCTTTGATGAAATAATCTTTCTTCTTTCAGGTTGCTGGAAAGCATGTCGACATAGCTCTTCACATTATTCTTAGTACTTGATGGTTCTCGTTTAAATCCTGCAACTGCTAGTATAGTAGATTGTCACGTACTAGCACTTGGGATCTCGAAAAAGAGTTGTGGATCATATTATTCAAAAAGATAAGGAGGAAGGTCCCGATCTGATAATTATTAACACCTACATGTTACCTCTAGTATCTTGCAAGAGATATCCCAAATTTGTCATGTTGAGGTTTTTGATTATTTAGGATAATGTCAAGTATTTGAGAGCTTTCCAACCCTTTTTGACTTGCTCCAATTCCTTCCTCAGAGATACTATTTCGGCTTCACGTTCTTCACAAATTTTTTCTTTTTCTTTTAGCTTATTTTTCAATAGGTATTCCCTTTTTTTTGTTTCCTTGTTTTCTACCTTGAGAGAGATGATTTTATTTCGTAATTTCTCATTTTCTTCAATGGCACTCATTAACAATTAATCTACATTTCCATCTAGACCTGAATCATCATTATTTGTGAATGCCATGAATAATACTTCTTGGCTTCTAGCATGGTCATTCTCTTCATCTAATTCATCATTACCCCCTTTGCGGTGAGGGAATTGATTAGTTGATTTCTCTTTTATGACTACAAATTCACCTTCATCAGACTCATCTTTCTTAGAGAAGAAATTCTTCTTATTGAACCCTTTTTTTTGTATACCATCCTTTTAGAATTTTCCTCACCATCACTATCATTCTTAAAAGGACATTTTGCAACATAATGACCTATTCTTCCACATTTGAAACAAATAAGAGGGTACTTACCTTTTAGCTTAGATCCTTTCTTTCGTCTTCATACAAATTGCGCCAATTCAGATTAAACATCGGAGTCATCACTACTAGTATTCCATTCTTTCCCCTTTTTTGATTTTGAGGCCTTAAATGCTACATCTTTCGAATTTGGGCTTCCTTTTCTCATCTCATAGGCAATGAGGATTCCATGAAGTTCATCCATCTTGAGAGTATATGGGTCCTTCATTTCTTCTATAACACTTACTTTGGAGTCAAATCTGTCTGGGAGAGATCTTAAGACCTTTTGAACAATAGTGTTTTCTTCAATTTTTTCTCCCATTCCTTTAAGAGAGTTGACCACTTTAGCTACTCGAAGAAAGTATGATGCGATATATTCTTCATTAGCCATTTTCAGACTTTCAAATTGCCTTCTATGAGTTTTAAGCTTTTCCTTCTTAACTTCGGAGTCCCCATCATATAAGCTAACTAGCTTATCCCGTACTTCTTTGGCCGAGTCACAATTCATGAATTTTATAAATTCAGAATCGGTGATTCCACTAGTGATGGAATTTAAGGCTTTTTCATTTGCAATGTAAGCTTTCCTTTCTTCTTGATCTGTTGGAAGAGTGGAAGGAGTTGTGTGCTCATTTAAAACCAAATGCCAAACTTCAGGTCCAAGGGACATTAAGTAGTAGGACATTCTCTTTTTCCAAAAACCAAAATTTGTGCCATCATATAGAGGAGGTCTTCCTGACACTTCTTGATTTCTCATTGTGACTAAGAATCCTTCTTATAGTTGTTAGGCTGATATGAAGAAGTTGGCTCTGATACCAATTGTTGGAAATACTTGGGGGGGGGGGGTGAATCAGTATTCCTTTTCAATTGTTATTTTTACCAATTAAATCATTTATATTTAGAGCACAAAATGAACAATAAGAATAAATGCTTTTATTAATATAATATTTACAATAAATTAGGTACAATATGTATAATGCTCCAATCTGTTGCCAAGCACCAACTTGGACTTTTTGTGAGGCTCCAACCTTTAGGGCTCCAACCCTATCTTTTCAAGGCACCAACCCTTTGGGCTCCAACCCACTGCTATATTTTGTCTAGATATGTTTGATAGTAATTCTCTGCTCCCAAAATATTCATCACTGAATTCTATCAATCTACAGCTTCACTGTAGTCTCCATGCTACATCATCAATGACAACCTATCTTCATATGAAGGAGTCTTCACAACTTTTCATATTTCCCACACAGAGTCTACAAAGTTACCTCATGATGATTTCAAATAGCCATCACGATCTCCAATAATGTCTCCAAGATCTGTTGATGCTTTTCAATAAGATACCTTTGATAAGTTGTGCTAGCCTCAATGTCTTACTTCCAAGAAACAAACTCACAAACACTTCAATGTTGGTGCTGTCTACTACTCCCTTCAAACGATGGCAAATGAAAATTTATTTCCTTTCATAGAATTGTTCTTCAAAATTGCATTCTATACTTCTTCCATTCAATCAATTTATCATAGGTCTGAGCCTTTTTAAAGATTAACCCAACCAACAGAATGTTTTTACCTTCATCTTCCACTGGACCTTCAGCTTCCTCTACACTCACTCGACCTTTGGCTTTCTTTCTATAGTTCGCTCGACCTTTGGCTTCCTTTCTTATGCTAATTCACGTTCACGAGTTGTGAATTGTCCTTCTTCTCCACATGGAGGTTCCACATGCCACATCATCACCTTTAATCATACACTTGCAATTTCATGAGAAAATTATAGGTTTTACAAGTGTGCACATGCTCTGTCTACCCATGGAGCGGATGCGATATTTAATGAACTATTTTTAATGAATCCATCGGGTCCACAACCCTATCGAAATCAGAGGTTTTAACATCATTTGAAACTTGCGATACTACGGATGTGATATTACATTTAGTTGTGTTAAATAGTGCAGTCACATCTATAATACATATATTGCAATCGAGGGTTTTATTGTGACACCCCTTTAACACGTGTGATGTGAAAGTTCTGATGTGGCGAATGCGATAGTTCTTTAGGGTGTGTTGTAAGAGGACCATCGGGTCCGCAACTTAGGGAAATAAATCTCGATCACTTTATGACCCAATATCCATTGGATCCACAACCTTATTGCAATCGACGTTTTGTAGGACTTCGACTGGCACTTGGATTAAAAATTGCATTAACCCCCACAGTTGACCATGATCTAAGGGTTGATTATGACATCAATGGCTAGGATGGAGCGCGGGACTTCAACCATGATCAAGGAAGTCTATACTTTCCTACCCATACTCTTCTGATAGCTATTGCTCCTATGACTTCTTTTCACTCTCCTGCTCTTTCGATAGTTGTTACTCCTTGTTCTTTCGATAACCTGCTTCTCTTGCTCCAATGACTTGCTTCTTTGATGGATTTTGCTTACTCTTTGGCTTCACGATGGCTTCTCCTATTTGGCTTCTTGCTCTTGTTGCTTCATGGATCTACTGCTTCTATTTTGTCTGTATATATATATATATATATATATATATATATTATATATATATATATATATATATATATATAATATATATTAATCCACTTGGGTCCTCATCTCATCATATCATCATATATCAAACTTTCATCACACTATCAACATTATGATCAATGGGCATCAATGGACAATCATGTATTAAAGAATTTACCATCACAAACACTGCTATATTGACATCAATGACAACCTAGATTAACTAAGATAGAATGATATTTAAAAATATCTTTAAAAAATGATTGATTAGAAATATTTATAGAAAGGACTTGGATGAATGCATGAAGCACATGAAAGTTGCTATATTGTGAGGGAAAGAGCTATCTCCCACACACTCTAGTGAAACCAGTGTCTGTTGATATCTCCAATTCATCTTGAGGATTTGTACTTCATCTTGACTATCTCCATGAGTCTACTGGTTATTTCTCTGATTTCTTTACTATGTTATGTTGGATATCTTGTTTCTTTGGATAATACGATCATATTAGCTATTGTTGATATGTATATGGATGAAAAGATATGGTTTTTTAGGTCTATTTTCTATTTTCTAAAATTTATTCATGAACATTTAAATCACTCGACTAAAACCCTACAATTTTTACCTATGGTTTAGTTTTGAATTTGGTAGTTGTAAGTAGACTAAGAGCCATGCATTATCTATGCAACATGTACTTACTTACATGACTAATAAATGGTTCTAAACTTAAATAAAATTAAAATTAAAAATATTTAAAATATATGTATAGCATAATAGAATATAATCATATTTGAAACTATAATGTAATATTTTAATAGTAATATTTGCAACTATATTGAAAAATAGGGATAAAATAATATTTAAAAATATCTTAAAAAGGGGTGGACCATTAAATATTTCCAAATAATTCTTATCAAGCTTATTATTATGTCAAAGATATTTAAGACCTGCCAACTTTTGGAGAGTGGGGGGAACCAAGGGAGAGAGAGGCCAAGAATTATAAATAGAGCAAGGAGTCTCTCATTGAGGATACCTTGGATCATTTTAGATTTTAATCACTAGTTCTCTTGAGCTGCTAATTCAAGGAAACACTCGATTTTTCATAATTGTTTTCTCCTTTGTTAGTTTGCACGATGATGACTGAGAGATCTTGAGATTTTTAAGAGTGCAAATGAGTTAAAAATAACTCATCTTACCCTTTTAAACTCGAATTTGGAACCTTGACACTTTATAACCTTTGAAATTTGAACCTTTGTAACTTTATTGGCTTTCTTGAAACATTGGACCTTTTTGGAACTCTGAACTACAGCTGGTGGAACTTTGAAGTACTTATTACATATAAAAACATAAAATTACATTTGAAATCAAAATTTATTGAAGATACTTGATTATTACCACTCCTCCTTTGCCGGATTTTATGCATGAAATGAAAGTTTTAGTGGCCTTGAAACCCTAATGCCCTAATGGAGACACTGAACTGAATGAAATCATGATGGTGATGAATGACATGATGATGATAGTCTCTTAGTGATGATACACTTAACTGAGTGATGAAAGTGACCGGTATGTGAAATTATTGAGAGAGTAGAAATAACCCTAGACACACTAACAAGTGACCAAATTTTATTCTAGAAACCTAGTGACATGGTAAAATTTGACTTTGAGACCCCAAACAAAACTTGGTAAAATCATATTTGATCATTGGTGATAGGAAGAACTAACTAACACTAACATTTTCCAAGGAATTAAAGTTATGGAAAGAGGCACGAGGTAGCTCAATGTATCATTTAGCTATCGAACCAGTTAATTTTTGTTTCAAAAGGCGAAGATAGATGGAATCATCGATTAAAGAATTTGATGCACACCAAAGATGATATGTCATCACATGATTGGATGGATCTTCTTCTTATTTGTGTTCCAATTTGGGTATGTCACTCAGTCACTTGGTAGGAATCACCAGCCAAAATGGATAATAATAAACATGATCGTTGGTTAACCAGGATAAATTTGGTAAATCTAGCGTCATAATAAACGGTAACTACCACCTAAGTTCTTGCGGTAAAGTTTAATAACCTTGCAGGTTAAGACCAACCATTGGAAGCAGATATCCAGAATATCCTAGAATAGCTTGAGCAGTTGGAATTGTTATTCGACTAGGGTAACCAGGGTGAACCATACTAGGTTGAGGTTGAGCAGGGAATTGATAAGTATGATCCTAGTACAGTTGACTCTTAAAAGATTGATCTTGACCCATTTTACATAAATAATATTACCCCTATACAAGTTACATTTGTAAAGTTTAACCTTGAACAAATTGACTTTGAACATGTTCACTTTGGATGATTTGACCTTGAAAAGGTGGTTTTGGAAAGTTTGGCCTTATAAAGGTGGACTTTGAAAAAATTATCCTTGAAAAGGTGGAACCTAGTAAGATTGAACCTAAAAATGTGTTTCATTGTTTGGACAGTAGGTTTTTCGATAGGAATATGTGGTATAGACAGGAATATAGGAACAATTTGAAAAACGGAAGCCTGTGGGATTTCCTGAGTAGTCTGAGGAACAAATATTTAAGAGGTTATTGGAATGGTCATTTGTGATACTCCTGGAATAGGTGGTTGAGGAGAAATGGGAACCAGCTACGAAACAGGTGTTTGAATAAGGGTTCGTCGTGAACTTTGAACAAGTCATTGAATCGATTGTTGAACAAGTGTTTGAGGAATTCCTTGAACAGGTTGTTGGACAACTAATGCAATACCTGGAACAGGTATTTGATGAATATCTTTCCTAGTAGGCTAAACAGATTGATAAAGTGGCACTTGCGGATCACCTCAACCATATTGTTGATTAAATGAAGGATTCCAAATAGTTTTCGTCCTAAGATAAGGAGTACTATAAAGGTTGATTTACAACAGGTTGACCTAAACCGGGTTTAGGTATCTGACCATAGGTTCTGGTAAAAGGTTGACCCCCAGCAAAAGTTTTTTCCTCCATGTGGAGGATAAGGTGGTTTCCCCCAGGCTAGTATTAAACACGAGTTGGGGTTACTTGAGGGTTACTTGAATTACGAGAAACTATGTGAATTTATTGGTATGATGTTGTAAGTGCTGCGGGCATGGATGTCATTCTCTAAGTAGTAGATGTGGATAAACCAGATGACCAAGTAGAAGGTTGGGGAGAAGAAGGTGCTCCTAAAAAGGTCCCAGTAAGTGAATGGTATCTAAGAGGAATTGATCGACCACCATACAATAATGATTTTGGGGAGCTGGTAAACATAGATGAATTAGTGGGTCGGCTTCCAATATGAATTTATAAAATAACTCTTTCTAGTGAATAAAAAGGGATAAGTGGCGGTGACAAATTCTAACCTAAAAAACTCAAAATTGTAGAATACCAAGGGTCGGGTCAGAAAAGAGACAAAGGCACTCTTGGTTCAAAATTTTCAGTACCGATAAATGAAGAATGAGGTTTCTATGTTTCTTCAGTAATGTCTTCATTGCTAATTATCCCAGGTGGTAATTCATTCATAACTATCAGATTCCTTTGAGGTGAAGGTGGCTCAAAAGTAGGAGCTAAAACAAATGAAGGTGAATCATGTTGAGAAACTTTAGTCTCGGGTTGTTCTACCTATGGTTCCGTTAGTTTAGCATCTAAAACTTCAACAATGCCATATTCAATGTGAACTACTTCAGTAATCTGTAGATCATAGTGAACTAAGCTTGATTCTACTTCTTGAGTTGGATTCAAATCGATTTCTATTGTCACCGACTGTAAAATTATTGATGTTTCAGGTTTGTCTTAGGCTTTTGATCCTGTAGACTTTGACCTTCAGTTTTTGTCTTTTCCAACTGACTTGGTGTGTATTTAGGAGGTTGACCTTGCATTCTACGTGATTGTCTTGGTGATTCAGCCATGATTAAAATTTATCAAAAAATTAAACAATATTCACAATCCAATTCTAAGGTCACTAGAAAGTAAAAACAAACAATATAACACACGCTAAAAAGACCAAGTATTCAAACCATGCAAACAAGCTTTTCACAAGGAAATCACTAGTCGGTAATGAAATCCAATGTCGTGGAAATCAAAGTAAAAAGTGGTTGTAAATAGAGTGAGTAAAACTAGTTACACTAACAACCTACTTAAGGAAATGATTTGGCGCAATTAACTTTACTTATGCCATCTCGAGTGAATATTTCCCTCCAAAAAGTCCAATTGAGTATAGTCAACGTCTGTTCCAGGTACAACAGGACCTTTCCTCTACCGTCAACTAAGGTAATAGCCCTAGGACTATGTTACTAAGGTTACCAACTAGAAGAATTCTACTCGTGGGGACACTCGTAGGTCAGATGTACACGCAAGGTTAGTGTAACAAAGCTCAATCCCCTTGAAAACACCTCAACATGGTTAATTGGAGGTTTACTTTCAAGTCACACCCCAAGTACCTTTTGGCACCATTTTAATACGTGTAAATCATTGTACAATATCCAATGAAGTGGGTACAATCACTTCACCAAGTCTGATATGATCTCGTTCTTGACTCCTTTGTAAGGGGAGCTTCCTAGAAAAAAACTTAAATAACTAGATTTATCTCCCTATCGCAAGATTCTAGTGTTTGTCTATAGCTTTGGAAAGTTTACTCACTTCCCTATTCCAAAGCCCTACAAATTAATCTATTGTAGGTGGAAAAGAGACCTAATAATAAAACTTTCTAGGTGGATTTTAATTTTTGTTGTTACACAAAGGTAATGGATTGGAAACTTGACGAAACTATGACTTGACGCAATCCTAATGCAATCGAAAATGATGATATGAGCTTTTTGTTTCAATGAAAATATATCTAAGGTAGGGAAAGAGTCTTTCACTTTTTCAACTGAAATATAAACAAAAACCCAAAACCCCACCATAACCCTTTTCCTAAAATGCAAATAACCAATTGCAAATCACCCGAATATTGAAAACAATTTTAAATTTTCACTTTGTCCCATAACACAAGCAAACAAGAAATCTATATTTTCATATAATCAATCAGAAATTTGAACAATGCAATAAGAAACCAATAATTACTATAAATGAATTTTCCCTACTTGAATGCCATAACTCTGCTTCCAGCAACTAATTCAATTCATAAACACTTCAGCAAATAGATAGAAAATTGATCTTTCATTTCAGAACAAGCATAAGAAGCATTTTTATAAACAAAACCTAAATTACCTTGTAAATCATTCACTTTTATATCCAAAATAAACTTTTTCAAAAGAGCAATCTGGACTAAAAACCTGATTTAATTGACAGAAGAAAGATAGATGGCCATCTCAATAGGACCAACAAATCTCTCTCTTGATAGGTCGACCATTCATGAGAGAAGACTCAACCCTAATTTACAAAAGCAAGACTAATTGCAAGAAAAAACCAAAATAACATTCAATCAGACTAACAAACACTCACAAGAGGTTCAAATACATGTAAAACAATAGGAAACAAATAAAAAAGTTTGGATTTGAAGAGGAAACAAGTGATTTTTTCAAAATTTCCAGGTATGTGACCAAGCTCTGGAGTAAAAAAGTGTGAATGTGCTTTTTTGCTAAAGGGTAAATGTGTAGAAGTGTTCACTATGCCAAAATTATAAGTGTGCACAATGGAAAAATTAAGAAAAATAAAAAATAAATCAAATCTGACACAAAATCCAAATTTCTAAAATTCTCAAACACTCGAGGAAGGCTTGTGCAGTGGGTTGAAAATATCAAACAAGGAAAAAGATAGAGATTGAAATGATTCCCCAGTAGACTCACCAATTTGTGATATGGAAAAATCCCTCTTGTGGGCAAGATTGATCTCCCTAGACTTCAAAGAATCCTAGTAAGAAACAAACAATAACGCTACCTTTCTCTAGGTTCTGGTCGACTGAAAGCAAATAGAATGAAAGAGGCCTCTTACTGGTTTAACAAACTGATTGATGAAGTCCCTCAAAGATTTCAATCCCTTGCTCTTTGATGCTCTAAATGTCCTCTCGTCGGTCCCAACAACTTCGCCACAATGTCCTGAAATATATCTGCAAAGAAAGAGATAAACAAGAGATCAAAGCATACAACATATACTCAAATAGATAAATGAACTAATTAATAAATTATATATATAAAATGATCAATTATACAACTGAAAACTATGTAGGTGATCAATGAATTTTACAAATTAAATCAATGGAGATGTAACTCACAAAGAACAATTGCTTATATTCATAAAACTAGAGAAAATCCTTACAACCATGGAGCCTTGATGTTGCAAGTCCCTTCTACAATATCCAACCCTCTCCCTTGCAAGAGAAGCCTTCCAACCTAATCTCAACAGCATAAACCTACTTCCAACAATCCTTCCCCAATCTTCCGACCTGTAGTAGCCTTATAGGCCAAGAATGGGAAGTTATGGATCCATTCTCCAAGGGATGAGATCCACTATTAGTGGGATAGAGGTTCCACAAAGGAAGGGGAGTTACTCCATGATTGGAGGGATCAATACTGAATAGGCACTCATTCGAAACTTGTTGGTTGGGATAGATGCTACCAACAATGCTTCTAGACTTTACTTTTTATTTTTACATACTTCAAGTCATGTTTGCAGGTCATAGTGGAAGATAGTGTGTACTTATGCACAAACATTAATTGTCTTCTCTATGTATGTGTAACAATTAGCTAGGAAAATATGAATATAGCCAAAATAAAGGTTTTGTATCATAGGATCCAGAAATTCCACTTTCTTAAAGATATTTTAGATTCAAACTTTGTAGGGGAATGTTCTTGGGACACATTTGTGAATAGTGAAAGATCCATACCAATGGTCATTTGCCTAATGTGACAAAATGACATGTAACACCTCATCCCTTCCTTTTATCATTAGAATAATCCACCATTACTCGAGAAATCTATGTGTTTCCCGATTATTATCATTGATGCCTCCGTAAAGAACTAGAAGTAAGAAAGTTACAAGCTACTATAGAGGTTTTGGAGGTTCATGAGGCCAACAACAAGCTAAATCTTTTGTGCATTTATATTGAAACCAAACATCTCATCATCTTTAGGATGAAATTGTCATAGAAGAACAAGACATTGCAAGACAACATGGTTGTCTCATTGATTTAGAAGTTGTAGATTGGGTGCCTGACATAGGGCACACTAGAGGAACGTTTAGTTAATAGATGAACATCATGGACACTTACTAGCATATGAAAATTCTTCTAGGTAGGGTCATGATAGATGTAGTTGAGGCCGAGGAGGGAATCATCCCACTATTGGATGAATTACAATTTTTCTTGAAAAGTTTGGATAGGCACCTAAAGTGGATATAAGACCACCTTATCTTGCCTCTAGATCTTAGAAGCTCACCTCGGAGTAGTAAGGATCCAATCACAGTAGACTTATTAGATACCTCCAAGTATGCATGATTAGTCATAGTTTTTTAGGCTTCTTTAGTTCTCTATTGGTTTTTTATTTCCATGTTAAGTGATCAATTATGTTGTAAATATATAAATCAAATTCTCTTTTTTATTAATATTTCGTGAATTATGTTTGAATGTCAAAAAAGTTATAGTTTTACCATTAATCTAGTTTTTCGAGGACAAACCAGAATAAATCAAAACCAATATATATGAATAAACCAAAACAAATATATCTTTTTAATAAATAAGTAAAAATTAACCCCAAAAAATTAACAAAAATTCAATCTGTATTTCAAATAAATCAAAACTTTTAAAACCATAACTTCATTCCATATTTAAACTTTTTAAATTCAAATTATCTCAAAATTTTAAATTTTAAATAATATTATATTCACCATCGTGGTAAAGAAGACAAGTCAATGGAAACATTTCAGCATACAAACTTTCACAATATTTTAATGTAATTACATTTGTAATGTGTTTCCCTTTGAAAACAAGTTCGAGCTACCACCATGTGCAATTGTGTGCCTTCCATTCTCTATATTAGAGGATAGAACTATCTTATACCTTCATATTGATACCTCCATTGGCATATCAAGGGATTACTAACTACCAAGCAGCTATAACGCTAAAGAAATCGTCAAAAACAAGAATTAAAGGGGAAGCATTTCAGTAGATCAGCCATGGCAATGGCAATGACAGAGGAGGACTTTCTAAGTAACCTACAAATAATAATGCAGGATCCTTTTGTTATGTGTCCAACTGAGATTTAAGTTATGTTTCTTGAACTTGATATTTTTAAATTTAATTTATGTTTCTTGATTTTGATACAATTTAACAAGTTACATGGAAAATCTCTATGAAAAGTTCTATGAAAATATAGCAAAATAATACATCAAATGAGAAGAAGAAGAAAAATAGACAATCTGCTAACAATCTAATCTAGAAAAACAACAGATGAAAACTTCATTGGAGATTAAGGTATTTTCTGTTAATGAAGCAAATTTAACATCCCTATGGGGGTCAAAACTTATGTGGACGACTTTGGAGGAGTTTGTAAATCATGGTATAGTTGTAGGGACCTCACAGCTTTTTGTAGCTTTTTGCAGAGGAATTCCTGATGTTTTTATTATTTTACATTTTCTTTAGACACCCTACTTTCCAATAGCCTATTCAAATCTAGACTTCTCTTGAATGTGCACTTAAATTAATTTAAAGTTTATTACAATTTTTAAATTGAAAACTACATTGGGAACGAATTGTTGGAGGCTGATTTGTCATTGATGCTAGAGCCATGACATGATTATGGCAAATTATTTTAGCATTTGATTTCTCATATTTTATAAATTATTTTCTGAGAATATGAATATGTATATATATATATAATATATATATATATATATATATATATAATATATATATATATATTATATATATATATATATATATATTATATATTTAAAAATGTTGTTTTCTAATAGGAATTATTCTTTAAGAAGCAACGATTGTTTTCTATTATTGTATGTTATAATTGTGAGAGTGACGTATTTTTGTCATAATAGTCAAGATTTAATCTCTACCCTAATTTTGATATTGAGATTGAGGGAATAATTTGATATATATGTTAATATGACATTGCATTTGCACATATTTATGTCTAAATATCAAAGGTTTAATCTCTACCTTAATTTTGATGTTTAAGGTTGAGGGAAGTTGTGATACCTATGTTAATATGGAAATTAAATGTTGTTGTTAGCTTTGACGTTAAGGTTGAGGGAAATTGTGATATTAATGTTAATATGGAAAACAAATAACAACTTAGTTCATCCTAACAACTTCCATGTTCCACACTAGAGACATTTCTGAAATCTTCTTATCAACTCCAACATTATCACACTATCATGATTCCATGTCCATAAACTCATCATAGTCTACTATCTTCTCTAACATATATTGATTTAGTGGTTCTCCCCATTCTAGATAGATTCTCTATTTCAACATTTTGGAATGACATTATGGATAGATTCTTTACTTCAACATTTTGGAATGAGATTGAGAGAAATTGTGATATTAATGTTAATATGGAAAACAAATAGCAACTTAGTTCATCCTAACAACTTCCATGTTCCACACTAAGACATTTATGAAATCTCCTTATCAAACTCACAATAGTTCCCATTATGCACCAAACATTGTTAGAGTACAATGCCACCAAACCTATAAAGTATACAATAGTTCCCATTATGTCATTATGCACCAAATATTGTTAGAGTATCATGTCACGAAACCTCTACCCATTATGTCATTATGCACCAAATATTGTTGAAGTACCATGCCACCAAACCTATAAACTATGAAAACATTTTACTTATTTTGTTTTTGAATGCTTAGAAAATACATTTTACTTGTTTTATTTTTGAATGCTTAGAAAATACATTTTACTTGTTTTGTTTTTCAATGTTTAGAAAATACATTTTACTTGTTTTATTTTTGAATGCTTAGAAAATGCATTTTGCTTGTTTTATTTTTGAATGATTAGAAAATACATTTTACTTGTATTTTTTAATGCTTAGAAAATACCTCGATATCTCAGGTTAGAGGCGTGCAATATGATGCAGTCTTGTCATTAGATGATTCCAAATTCTTGTCATTAGATGATTCCAAATTGTTATCAAGTTGATGTCACATCAACTTGAAAACTTACATTTGAAAGTTAATTTCCATATTAACAAAAAAAATTGTCATAAATGATGTCTTATATCACCTTTATCTCACAATACTTATGTATATAGGATTATTCACAACACGCTTAACACACCTAACATACAAATTGTACACACCCAACATACAAATGGTTTGTTATAGCTCAAATATATATCTATTAAATCAACCAAATATTAAATTATTAATATTAATATTCAAATAAACATGCATATTTACATTAGAAAGCTTACCATTTTGCAAAAAATCAACCCTTGTGTAATAATTTTTCATTTAAACGATGATCATTTGGTAATACATTGGAGTAGTCTTAGTAAGACTCAAAATCAAATCTTTGAGTTGTCACATAAAACCATGAGTATATCCAACTACCTACAAGTTAGATATATCAATAATTTTTTGGTTCAATAAGAGCCGAAATATTGCCCAAAAAAATGGTACCTACTCTATTTTATCATAACAAGCTAAACATATCTCCTTATAACAATAGAACCAGAGTGGAAAAGAAAATTTTTATAAGTCTCTTATTCACCCAAATTCTACCAACCTAAAAAAACCCCTTATACAATAACAAAAACAAAATTTATAAACTTAAACATTTTAAAAATAATATTTATTATTACTCAAACAAAATTTTAGAACTCAAGATAATCTAAAACTAATATTTATTAATCCATTTTCACTTATAATTACTAATTTTATTTAAGAAGCCAACATAACACATTCGAAAACATTTTATTATGAAATGCTCAATGATCCTTTTTATTTCATTTTTAAAAGAAAACATAAGACATTTGAAAAAAGAAATTACTAAAAACCCCTTAATCTTCTTTTTTTTTTACTAGAAATTATCTAATCATTATGAATTATTGTAATTATCTTTGATTTTATATACGACTTGACATTTGCCAATATTCAATTAGAAAAATTAATAATTTTTTTTCAGTATTATAGAAATTATCTAATCAATCGCTGAATATTGTATTTACCATTGACTTTTATATAAGATTGACATTTTGCGAATATTCTATTAAAAAAAAAATTAATAATTATTT
>APFE031119958.1:54514-69771 GCA_000404065.3 Pinus taeda | reverse complement strand
CTTGTTTGAATGGGGGGCATGCTAATCCCTATATTACCTCCATGTTACCCCTAAAGCCCCTTATTAAGTGCTATGTATTGAGTGAAATTACATTTTCATTGTTATATTGTTATGTAGGCTAGAACCTTCTGTTGTAGCCCTTACAACAACCCTCCTCATTTCCTCTCGATGTCTTAAGCCTGGAGGGAATTAAGGGGCCCATATTTTCAAATAACTTTAGAGTTCACTTGGCCAATCCTATTCAACATGTGTGAGTTATGTTCAACCCTACAATGACTTAATATAATGGAGGAAAACTTATGAGTTTGACAGAAAATTTATGAACAATCTAGTAGCACAAAGACACCCTTAGAGAAAGTCTTGACTTAAGTTTTCATGCAAGTTATTTTTCCTTTAAATTTTTTCTATTACAACAATAAACCTCTTCTTATTACTATAACACATCACTAACTTTAGACAAAGCTACAACTCCAAATTTAATTAAATTTTGATATTTTCCCTTGAATTTTCCTTTTCTCAGCCTTATAGCATTGTAATAACCATATATTCAGTTCTATATACTAGAAATGAGACTAAATGATAGCAATATAGAATCTCCCTAACATTCTACTCAGCTCCATAACATTCTCATGGCCCTCCTCTCAATGCTAAAGGGTAAAACATAATCAAAATTTGGGTCAAACATAGTCATTCCTTTTCTGGTATGGAGTATTTCTTGACTTGAATGTAGACGCTAAGCGTAAAGTCAAAGCAATGGCGAGACCACAGGCGAACATCTACTTTATTAAAAAAAAAAAAAAAAATTAGTAGAACGAAGGGACACGCACTTGAAAGAGAGTAAAGAATAATATTATATTATTTTTCCTCCATATCTTCATTATGATATTAAAAATAGTAAAAGAATGAATAATATTATAATATTCTATACTCAAACGCCTGGATTGAAATCTTTTATTTTTCCCTGAAAGGGGGGTGATGTCTCCCCGTCAGTTATCCCAACGCCAAAGCCACGCCATATATTATATCAAAGAGGGAAATCTAATTTTTTTAAATGCCCATTATATCAAAGCATTAACGTTTTTCTAATTTCTGTACAACTTTTTAAGTAAATGTTATAATATTAATTACTTTACTTTTTAATTTCTTATTTAGGTGAAACATTATATTAATCCGTAAAAGTTTAATCCTTTAAAAAAAATTATTCTGTATAGAAACATTATGCTGAACTTTATAAAGTAGCTTTTCTAATGGTGTATGATTATAAAAGAGCTTTTCTAAATAAAGTAAACTTTATGGAAAGGCTTCTCAATTCTCTATAAATGTCTATGTGAAGACTTGGATTCCAACGATCATTCATATAATAAAAAACTTATAGAAAAACTTTTCTATAATATAATCAACTGCGCTATGAATGTTTACATAAAAATTATAATTCCAACAATCACATCATATAAAGATTATCAATATCGTATTTGGGAATTATTTTATTTTATATAGTATATATATATATAGTATAATATAATAAAAATTATTATATAATTTTATAATACAATGTTTAATAAAATATTAATTTTATTATATATACAATTATATTATTTTTGAGTATTATATTAGTTGTTATTTATGAAATATTTATAAAAAAATCATATAACTGTTTATTAAATCATGTTGAAATAAATTTTATCATACCATTTTTAATTTATTAATAAGTTTGTTGAAATAAAACTTTTAAATAATACATTTTATTTATCTATAGTATTTGTTTGTAATTATAATAGTGTATCCATTATTATTATTTAATTTAAAGTTATTGCATTTTGATATGTTTTTCTAAATTTATTTCAATATCTAGTATGATTTACTTTTAACATGTTATAATTTTTTTTAATAATTGTGAAGTTATTTTTGCATCATATTATTAATAAAATTAATGAGCATGTATTGAAGTTAATGTCTTTTCATTGTTTTAAATTGCATTAATGTTAAAACTAGTGAATCAAGTTATTTTATAACATACGGTTGTGGAAATTATTGGGTTTAAATATTTTTCAATGTTTCAATGTTAAAATCAACACATCAAAGTATTTAACATTATAGTTTCATCAATTTCAATGGAAAGTATTGTTTTGCATTGTATTTTATTGAAATTAATGCAATTTCATCATTTTATAGCATTATTTAAAGTTATGTTTCAAATCCTTTTTGTGGTGTGTACCATTGTTAATATAATTAATATAATTGTATCAAATCATTTTACAACCAAATCATCTTAAATTGTAATGTTAGACATTAATATATTTAATAATAAATCATTGTAAGATATTGTTACAACCAAATCATCTTAAATTGTAATGTTAGACATTAATATATTTAATAATAAATCATTGTAAGATATTGTTGAAATTAACTAATTATATCTCTTTAGCATTATAAAAGCAAAGTAAAATGGAATCAATGCTTTTGAGTTGCAAATCACACTTAATAAAACACATTATTAAACTTAACTTTATACCAAACAACTATTATATTAACATATAATAACTACTTATATATGGATACTCTTTTATATTGTCATGATTCTAATAATAAACATATCAAATGGACTGAAACTGAAACATGTCTTTAAATTTGGATAAATATTTTAGAAATTTTTCACAATTCTTTTAAAGTTTTATGTTAATGTTTGTTATATTAGTTTTCAAAATCAAAGTTGGATCAATATATTTATACCAACTAAATTTGTGTTTTATCAATTTCTATACATTTCAAATCTTTTTGTTTTGTTTATATGCTTATATATATTACAAGTTTGTTAAGATAGTTTGAAACAACATTAATTGTGTTGTTTATCAAGTTGTTCCTGCTTTTTAAAATAGCCAATGATAATGCATAGTGTATAGGATACATCTCTTTTGTCACATAAGGGCTCTGAGCTAGCTCTTGAGTCATAGGTACTCCCTCAATATAAGGTAAATATCCATCATCCAAGGAAAACCTATTCACATAAATGAAAATCAAATGAGATTTACAACAAAGAGGAGTGTTGCATGGAGTAAATATCTACCATGGAATTAAAAGATGGGATAACATTGAAGTAAATCAAGAAACTATATTTTAAACAATATTAAGAATAATACTTGGATTTTCTATATCATAGGGTGCCCTAATCATATTTCCATCCTTCATAAAATAGTAGGAGAAAACAATGAGTGGAAGAGGGTTGTCCATTCATTCATTCAAACGCATTGAAGATAGGGTTCTTTTCTCTCTACAAGTACTCTTGGCTCAAACTATGTATTGTGGGCTTCCTCCAAATTCCGTCCATGCTTCTTTAAATCATCTTTCCTCTTTTCATCAAAGGACCATGAAATGGTCACAACATTCTCAATGTCTCTGTTTTGGGCCCTTAATGTCTTCACTTCTTTGATCTACTCATTATCTTATTTTATAATTGATCTATATTAGACCTTGTGGTGAAGGTTCTTATTGGAAAGAGAGGAACCTATTGTTGTTGATTTTGATTTAGTTTGAACTCTAAAGTAGAGATTCCAAATGTTGCTTCATTCAATTGGCTTCTTAGGGAGGATTTTTTCCTTTGTTCCTCTTACAATGATATTATCCTTTCTTCAAGATCCTTCTTAGATGCATGTTGATCTCCTTATTTAAAAATATGATATCCTCATTCAATTGTTATTTCTCCAATGAAAGTGTTTATACAACATAGAGTGGTTCAACAATAATAATAAATTCAAATGTTTGGATATATTCTTACTTTTCCCTTAAAATGTGGATAGCTTCAACAATATTTTGTCAATATTTCCCAATAAAGACAAGTTTTTCTTCTAAAACTCTTTTCTCTACTTCTAAGACTTTGGTTTTCAAGGTCAGCTATTGGTTCTTTGATAGCAAATACCTTGAATTCCCTCTATATTTTTCATTTCTAAAAAGGCTTTGGCATACTCTTCATACACCACACTAGTGGTACTTTTAGATAGCATTATGTTATTGATTGATGGTAATTCAATGGTCTTGACCTTGATTTGGATTCTTGTCAATGCTCTAATCTCATTTAAAGGCCAAGCTTGACAACCAAAGGCTTGATTGTGGGAAAAGTGAGTCACTAATAATACTTTCATAGATAGGCCAAGGAAAATTTTGTCCATGGGCTAATTTTCCATGTTTTTTTCCCAATATATGATTCACTAATTTACATTTTTTCTAAAAAGGAGTAGCCCAAATGCTATAGGATATAATTATTTACTTTAAAATGGCCAAAAAATTAAAGAAACTATATAAAATCTTGTTGTGGCCAGCAACAACCCTCCTTCTTATTTAGTTTTATCACTAATACTAAATAAGTGGGGACCCTTATTCAAAAAATTAAAAAAAATAAAAATAAATTAAATTAGTGATTGTATTCCCTTTTTGAATAAAACTTACTATCATAAACTTAGGAGAATACCCGAAAAATCTAAAAAGACTTAAATTTTATGATAAATTCGAATAAATCCACTTTCTCAATAAAGTGCGTCGCATCGCAAAAAGTTAATGGATGCTTTCCTACAAGCAGAATCCTAAGATTGCAAAATCACGATGCGAAATCACGCATTAAAAGACACTTATCACATTGCATGCCTCAAATATCACTTAAAGTGAAATGCCTCAAACCGCCGATATGCGATGACGCATCTCACAAATCGCATGTCGCAGAAAACACATTCTAATGGATGAATGCCACACGCAACGGATTAGAAATATTGTGATCCGCGATATTTCGATCTGCGATATTGCAAAGCAAATTGCAAAATCGCCTTATCGCAGATCTTCAGGGCCCATCGTTCGAAAAAGTTTTTCCCATAAACTGATGCCCAGTTACGCGTGTTAATGTTAATAAATGAGTTAGTTGGCAATCATTAATGAAATATGGTTTTGATTTAATCAAAGAGCCATTTCACGTAGGGTGATATATTTTATATGTTTTCGGGATTTAAAGCTTTCCCGCCACCTTTTTCCTATCATTACTCTTACCTCATTTGTAAATTGCAGGAGCGAAGAGCAGAGAAGTATACATAGGAGTGTTCAGAATATTATGGGAAAGAAGGGTAAAGCTCCGAGTTTTGAAGATAAATAAATGATGCCCTTGTACACAGACACCAGCTGTAACAAAGATGTCGGTGTTACTACTTGGGAAAGCATGCACAGCCTACTCGAGAAAGAAAATCCCAGAGTAATGGAAGTTTTAGCTACTGCAGATTCACGCGGGTCGTATGAGGCGTCTATTACAGAACTAGCATGTTCATTATTGCACTGGATAGCAGCGAGACCCAAGATTTTTCCATACACAGACATGGTCAAATGGGTATTGGATAGTGCTAATATCACAAACCGACAGTTTAAAACTCAGAACTAAGAACTCATGGAGTCATTCTTTCCATAAAATTTAAGGTTTATGTCCTCTAACAAAAAGCATGCAAGAGGCGAAAAACACACCAAGGAAGCCCGGATCGAGAAACAGAATCAGTTTCCGATCCTAGCACTAATCGCGCATCGTTGGGCAAAACCCCTTGAAAAGGAAAGCCTCTAATCACTCAGTCGCCTGTAAGTCTGGAAATTTGTAGGAAAAAGTGCTAAAGGCGAAAGGCAAAACCTGAATTCTAAAACCAGTGGTATTTATCAAGGATATCCTCATGTGGTATGTACATGTTTACCAAATGTACAACACCTATAGACAAGTTGGAGACAAAAGGCTCAAGAAAGAGCAGAATCCATCAAAAGGTTAACCAAGTTGAATTGGGATTCTTACTGGACGTACTTGGTAAAACCACACAGCCAGTGCATGACTCTCAAATGTATCATTAATTTTGTCGAGAAAATGGTGCCAACACTTGCCGATTCCGTTTTTGCAGGACATCTAAATTTGGAGGTCGGCCAACCAACTCTCCTCAAGCAAATGTTGAGCGCTTGCAACTACAAGGAACAGATACATAGATAGTTAATTGCCAGTTTTAGTTTTAGATTCAATTTTAGTTTTAGTTTTGTTTTATTTTTGGCCTGAAATGAGGAAGGTCATTTAAACCACATCCTACATTTTTGTAATAAATTATTTTTAGATTTAGCTAGTATTATTTAAACCCTTCTCATGCATTTAGAGAAGGGTCCTGAAATTTGTCAAAAACTTGTCCTCAGAACATGCACTTTTGCACCCTCCGAGGAGGTTTTGATGAATGAAAGGAACATGATTTATTGATATATGCATTTAATATCTACTACTGAAATTGCACTTTTGTACTCTTAGTAGATGTTGGATTAAGAAGAAATAAATCATTATTGCTGAAGCTTATGAGTAGAACCAGTTATAAATGGTACTTTTATCTCTTAACGACTTTTGCTTATGTGTTAAGGTGATATTCATGTTATGTTATTTATATATGAATGCTTGAATACTTGAGTTATCATTTGGAACTTCTGTATGGTGATAGCTATTTATTTATGCTTAATATATGAGTAACTTATTATGCGATATGTTTTCCACAATTGTTTGTCTAACTTTTTATACGAAATGGTTTATCTTTATTGAATTCTTTTCTCATAGCAGTTGAATGATCTTTATTACCAATTTCCATTTGAAATCATTTTAGATCGCATAACTGAAAGATTAAATCCCGGGGTTAGTTTTAGAATTAGATATTTCTGTTCATTAGAATACAATTGCATTAGATATAGAATAAATGCATTTTAGTTAGAAGTTATTCGGAAGGAAATATCAATTCTCAACGCACACACACATAAATTGGGAAACTGGATCCATATCCCCAGTCGGACCCACTATACCAAACGGAAAAGGTGCTGCTAACCAAGGTCCGGACCGAGTGGGTATCCCCCTTGTTATAGACCCGATTTTCGGGGCTTCAACATATTTGGTGCTAGAAGGAGGGCCCCGAACTATGAATGGAAAGTAAATCTAAATCTATATACCATTCTGAGAGTAAATCACCCTCACCATCTCCCTCGACTTCTCCATCACATTTAGAATCTTTAAATCTTGAGCAAGAAGTCGTTAAAACAACAACCGCTTCCATAAACCTCGACATTTTAGAGAAATCTACTATTGAACCTCCTGAAGTTGAATCTTTGATCCATAAACTTCAGTGATATTCTATATCACCTCAAAGATCTGAAAAATCTCAAGGTAGTGTGACTCTGCAATATAACCCTGCTCATCCTCTTACAAGATTGAAGAGCGAAAAGTTTGGTATTGAGCCAACTGAGTTACCTCTACCTACAAGGAAGAGAGCAAGGAAATCACCTAAAGGGTCTGATAGCGAGACTCTTTCGTCATCATCATCCATCTCAACCTCTCCACTGCGAAGTCAACCATCCACCCCTCCACTTCAGATTATTGTCCACCAGTCCATTAGAACTTCCACATCTCCTTCTCAATCATCTGGAGCTGTAATATCCTCATCTTCCCAACCGTCGGGAGCATCTTCTGCAATTTCTTCTATTAGTAGTTTAATGATGGCCCAATCTCCATGGAATAACCCAAGGGCAGTCTTAGTGCCTGCACCCTTGAGTCAAATACCGACTCATCCTGAAAAATGGTTGCCTAAGTTTAATCCTGAGGCATGCATGCTAGCAGAAGAAAATATAAATAACTTTATGTTATCTATAAATCTCAATGGGGTTACTAATGAAGACGTTGTTGTTCGGCTATTTCCTTACACTTTACAAGGAGAAACTAGATCATGGTATTTCTCATTACCATTTGGATCTATCACTAGCTGGGATATTTTCCAAGAAAAATTCTTGACTAAGTTCGGTGATGACAAGTCTACTGTGACACTGATGAATGACCTGTCTAACCTTAGGGCCGAGTCAAAGGAACCTATCAAAGATTTTAACTCATGTTTCAATAAAATTTTGAGCGAAATTCCTACCGCTTCCAAGCCTAGCGAAGAAGTTCGAAGTGAATGGTACATATCTGCTCTACCATCAAACATAGCAATCTTCATTGATAGGGCTAACAAAACAAATTTACCTGACAATATGAAGGAAGCAATAGTGGTAGAGAAACATATCATAGCCTTAGAAAAGAAAAACGTCGTTGATGAACGAAAATATAAGAAGGCTACTTTCAAATAAGATCCAAAGAAAAAACAATCGAAAGACCTGTTTGATTTAGAAGGATTGCAGAAAGTTTTGAAAACCATGTCTAACGAAATGGTTGACATTAAGAAACAAGTAGCAGAGACTTCTTCTAAAAAACCTTACAAGCCTTATAGAAGAAATCCTTCAACTGATTCAAAGCCTCCCAATGCCATTACAAATGTTGAATCTAAAGAAGAAGAAGATGAAATTGCTAACGAACAGCCTATTGATGAAGAAGAAGTTGTAGAAGTACAAGGAATGTGGGATTTCATCCTTCCAGATGAAGAGGATCAAGAGGCATCATCGGTTAGTACTAGAAGTATAAATCAATTCGATCTTCCTCAACCTACTCCTAAGCCAAAGAGCGCAAGCTCGATGTCTAAGGATAAAGTCGCAACGAAAAAGACATCACCCAAAGCGACTCAAACAAGCCCAATCCAAACAGATTCACCAACTCAATCTAAAACATTGATTGTTTCTGATGAGATGGAGTATAATATCATAGAAGAGATGAAGAAGACTAGGGCTAACATTACTTTTTATGAATTGATCAAGTTAAAACATTAGCAAAAGATACTATTAAAAGAGTTACAAGCAGTACCAATTGTACCTCTGCCCGCCATTGTAATCTCGCAAGCTTCTCACAAGATGGGAAGACCTCCAACTAATGTGACTAATAAAGTTGATCCAAACAATATCGCTCTAATTGGAGGAAGGTCAAGATCTCATACTCCCCCATTCCTTCTTACTTATGAAGTTTAAAAAAAAAAATTGCATAAGTGTTTAGTTGATTCGGGAGCTTCATCTAATATCCTACCTAAATCAATATGTGCAAAGTTGAATGTTCAACCTCAAAAATCAGCAGTACGCACAGTACAGTTGGACCGGTCGCAAGTGGAAGTGATCAGCGAACTAAATCAGGTTACAATAAGGCTATCATCTAATCCAAAGGTATGTCAAGTTATCGACATTTTAGTTGTAGATATTCCAGAATTTTATGGCCTAATTCTTAGCAGAGATTGGTTTGAAAAGCTTCATGGATACTTTGCAACTGATTAGTCGCATATGTGGCTCTCTTTTTTTTTTTTGTAAGTAAGCATTTGTATTAAGAACAAAAAAATATTGTACAAAAGGATTGGCCGGGCAGACTAGAGCCCGAGGCATAGCAAAGAACAAGACATCTTGACCAAAAGACCTCCTACAGAACTCCAAAGACACGGGGCAGCCGGCAAGGATGAACAATCCACCTCGGCTCTGAGGAGTAGACCGGAAGAGAGCAGAGCTACACAGAAAGCAAACAGACTGGCTAGGAGGCAAGAGCAAAACTGAGGATTCATTCTGCTTGAGTGGAATCCACAGTTCGGCCCTTTTTACCTTTCTTCTTACAAACTTTGACCCAACCAAGTTGATCCTGTATGGATGGCAGAACTTGCAGCCTACGCTGGGCTGACGGGGAGATCTCCTTGTCTGAGTCCGAAGGAGAGGTCTCAAGAGAACATTTCTGTGAGAGCGCAGGGGCGGAAGGCTCCTCAGGGCCAGTTGGGGGCGGGTCGTGAGCCAGCGAATCATCCATCTCATCCTCAATCACTTCCTCTTCATCTGAACTGGAACTGAAGTCATCCATGGGGGGAGGGTCACAAGGCTTCCAGCTTTTGGATTTCGGCTTGGGAGCAGCCTTCTTCTTTTGGGCTGGAATCGCTGGACACGCTCTGTGAAGGTGCCCTGTAAGATGGCAGTTTCTGCAGTGGAACGCTGTGTTCTCGTAATCTAGGGTCCGAGTCCAGTAGAAGTCACCAATCTTGAGAACTATCTGATCTGGCAATCCTTTGCTCATGTCTATTTCTTCACAGATTCTTGTGAAGGTGTAGATACCTTTTTCCCCTCTGGAGGTGTCTGTGGCTAGATGGCGGCCTAGCTTGTTACCGATTCCTTCGAACACAGCGAAGTGCCATAAATGAGCTGGGAGGTTGGGAAGTCTGACCCAAATGGGGAGCTTGGTGATTGTAGCTGTAGAGGGATCAAAATCTGGGAACCAGGGGGTTAAAAAAAGACCCGCTGAGTCCCAAAACCAAGGGCCCTCAGTTAATTCTCTTTGATAATCCTCACTGTCAACAAAAATCACAATGAAGAAGCCTTTGGAACAGAGCAAAACCTTACAGTTGTTGGTCCAGTTGGAGTGAACCCATTTGTAGAGATCTGCTGTGCATGGCCATAGTCCGTTGAACCTGCAAATAATGCCCTTTTCGGCGAACAGTTGGAACTGCCTGTCCATGGTTGGATGCAATATTTCAATGGAGGGGGTTTCCTCCAGCTTGTCCACCAGAAAAGGTTTTGGACCTTGGACTGGTGGAGCTACATTCTTGGGTTTCTGGGCATGGACAACATCTTTGTAAGAGAATGCTGCTGCTGAAGAAGACTGTCCAGCCACCCCTCCTCTTAGACGGAGGGAGAGAATGATGGCAGCATTTCTTTGAAGATTGTAAAATGAAAGGGGCAGGAGGTCTTCCAGCTGTTTACCTCTGAAGAGGAGCCTCTGAGAAGCAGCGGGAATCCCCATCCTGAGAGCCAGTTTGTGCTTGAGGTCCTGCACAAAATCTGAAGAGCTCACCCATTGGAGCAGAGATTTGCCTGAGAGGAGCGTTATGAAGATTTGGAAGGCCTCAGAAGGCTTCTGTATCTGTCGTTCTCTGCAAGACTGAGGTGAGATTCTTTGTGGTATTCCGTCAAACATATGCCACGCATCCTCCCTGCGCTGGCTTATTTCAGAAATTCTAGTATTAAGATTATCTGGAAGCATTAAAAGGCTTCCGCTCCTTGAGGGAAACTCGGAAATGGTAGCCCAGCTTCCCTCCCTGAGAAAGTTCTGGGGAAAAGGGAGCAAACAGGGGAAAAATATCACTAAAGAACAGGAGAATGAACCCTCAGGCTGAGGGGACTGATGCTGAGCCGCTATCAGGAAACCGTTGCCGAACACGGTGGCACTCAATCCTCTACTGGGCTTCTAGCGGGAACCATCGAGGGAGAAGCCAAACCTGTGGAGAACGCGGTCGCTGAGAGCAGCCCCTCCGCCGTCAGAGCTCAGCTGAAAAGAAAACGTGAGTGGAATCCAACACACGGGCGACCCAACGTTGAAGACAGGACCTGGGAGGGGATGCACCGCGGGGAAGCTGTGATCCCAGGCAGTGTCGGAGGGAAAGAGATCGAATCTGCAAAAACCCCTAGTCGCCGCCATACTCTCGAGCTCTCGAAATCCAAGACCAAAAAACCCCTTAGAATTCGCATATGTGGCTCTCTTACAATGGTAAACCAAATCAAATAAAGGTTGAGGGAGAAAGACATCAGAAATACATAGTAACAGAATTGAAAGGAGAAAATGAACCTATAGAATACAACAACAATATAATTGGTAACTATTCTGTTGACTCTTTCTTAGGAAATTTTAATGCTCATACTTCACCTTACTTAGAACATTCTTCTTTATCTCAAGTGGAAAATTTTTCTCAAACAAATAGTTCTAAATGTATTAATTTCGTAGATAGTCCTGTAAATAAATCTTTATTTTGGAAATTATTTTTTGACAATTCTAAGCCTAACGAAGGAGCAGGAGCAGGATGCGTATTAATCAGTGCAGAGGAAAACAAAACGATGCTAACTTGCAGACTCGAGTTCGATTGCACCAATAATACTACAGAATACAAGGCTTTAGTCCAAGGATTATATAAAGCAATCAGATTAGATATCAAATATCTACAAGTTTTCAGAGATTCTGAAATCGTTATCAAACAGGTACGAAATACTATACATTGTCTATCAGGTCATTTAAATCATTATCAATCTTTAGTACAATATCTAACCGAACATTTTATAGCATTCAATATTTCATCAATTCCCAAACTCCAAAATGCTAGTGCTGACCTCTTAGCAAATGTAGCTTCCAAGCTCATTCCCTCGGAAGACTATGGCCTAGACAGATTTTCAATCAAATTAATCTTTAGACCCTCGATTCCTGATAACATTACCAATTGGATAATTTTCAACAATGATCGTGATATTGTAAGTTTCCTCACATCAGAAGGATCTTGCACTAATCAGATAATTGATGAGGACCAACATGATAAAGAATTGCAACAAGATAGCACTAATAATGCTATGCCAAAATCAATAGTCAAATTGGAAGACCTATATGATTTGAAAGACCGATTCAAAAGATCTACCAATTCAAAAATTCAAAGTTCAACTATGAACTATGAATTAGTAAATCTAGGATTTGATACCAAGCCGCAGAATATCAATCTAGGTCTTGGCCTAGCCCCTGAAAAAAGATTAGCGTATGTTCGTTTCCTGAAACAATACAAAAGTGTCTTTTCTTGGAACTACGATGAACTTAAGACTATCATTCAGCATACTATCCCAATGATAAACGATGAAAAAACTGTCCAACAAAAGCTGAGAAAGATCCATCCTAATCTAGAAAACTAGATCAAATCTGAGCTCAATAAGTTATTAAAAGCAAAAATCATTTTTCTCGTTCGACATTCTAAATGGGTTTCCAATATGGTTCCCGTTAGAAAGAAAAACAGAGACATTAGAATTTGCATTGACTTTCGAAATCTTAACAAAGCCTGCCAAAAAGATAATTTTCCTTTGCCTCCCATGGAGCAAATATTACAGGCAGTTGTAGGTTCAGAATTAATGTCCTTCTTGGATGGTTTCTCCTGCTACAACCAAGTTTTGGTCCATCCCAACGATCAATTAAAGACCACGTTCAGAACCAAATGGGGTACTTATGCGTATCAAGAGATGCCTTTCGGTTTGATCAATGCTGGCGCCACATTTCAAAGGGCCATGGACATCGCATTTAAGGGATTAGTAAATAAATCAGTAGTAATCTACTTGGATGATATAACTGTATATTCCAAAAACCGAAGAAATCATCTCAAATATTTAAAACAGATCTTTCAACGTTGCCAAAGGTATGGAATTTCAGTTAACCCAAAAAAGTCCTTTTTTGCATTGAGTGAAGGAAAACTTCTTGGATTTATAGTGTCAAAATATGGAATCCATATTGATCCCGACAAAATCAAAGGAGATTTCCGAAATACCGTTGCCTCACAACAAGAAAGCTATGCAATCCTTCCTTGGCCAGATTAATTTTGTAAAGAGATTTGTTCCAGATTTTTCAAGGATCGTATCTCCTTTACAAGCAATGATTAAAAAGAACTCAATCTTCAAATGGGGCCAAGATGAATATGAAGCATTCAATCTAATTAAACAAGTGATTGTAAATGCTCCATCTTTAGCAGCTCCAAATTTTTCCGATCCTTTCATTTTATATACATTTGCCTCTGACAAATCATATGCTGCGATACTCACTCAAGAAAATCAAGACAAGGCGGAAGCCCCAATTGCCTTTTTCAATTCCAATCTACAAGGGGCTGAATTAAATTATTCAGATGTCGAGAAACAAGTTTATGCTGTTTTCAAAGCAATCAAACATTTCAGACCCTTTCTGCTTAAAACCCATACAAAAATTATAGTACCGTTTCTAGCGGTAAGAAATCTCTTAGTATAGAAAGACGTGGGTGAGAAAAGAGCCAATTGGGTTACTGCCTTACAAGAATACAACGCTGAAATTAAACCAACAAATATTGTAAAAAAGTCAATGCTTTTGCAAAATGTTGGCTGGAGTGTCGCTTATTTCCAAAATACCATCTGCAGAAATACAAACGTATGAGGCAAGCCTAAACGATGTTGAATCATTATACGTTGATATCATATTTCATCTAAAGAATGGATATGCTCCTCCAAATCTCGGTTATACAAAGAAAAGAGCCCTAAGGTTGAAGGCTAAGCAATATCAACTCGTGAACGATGTAATTTTTAGGATGAATTATGATTCTGTTCTCCTTATATGTCTTGAGAAATCTTAAGCTGAAAAGGTGTTGCAGAAACTCCACGATGGACCAGCAGGTGGACATTATGCTGGAGATGCTACAACACATAAAATCCTGCGCGCAGGCTATTACTAGCCTACACTATTCAAAGACGCACATTGCTACGTAAGGAAATGTCAAGTTTGTCAAACTACTGCTGGGAGACAAAAGAAACCATCGTTACCTTTGCAATCAGTCAACATTGAGCAGCCTTTTGATCAATGGGGATTGGATATAATAGGTGAGATCGTTCCTCACTCTTCTAAATAGCATAGGTATATCCTTACAGCTACAGATTATTTTACTAAATGGGTAGAAGCAATTCCTCTGAGGACAGCTAATGCCGAACACATCATTGATTTCATAGATCAGTTCATAATCACCAGGTTTGGTTTATCCTCTGCTTTAATGTTTGATAATGCATCGTATTTTTCTGGCAATGCTATGACTGAATTTGCGCTCAAAAGAGGTTTTAAGCTTAAATACTTTGCCAATTATTATCCACAAGGGAACGGGTTAGCTGAATCAACGAATAAAAACATAATCAGAATCATTAAGTGAACCATTGATCAAACTCATAATAATTGGCACAAATCCTTAATATATGCTCTATGGGCAGACTAAATAACACAGAAAGCCTCCATTGGCACTTCTCCCTTTAATTTAGTTTATGGGAAATAAGTGGTCCTTCCAACTCATCTAGCGATTCCTTATTTGGCCTTAGTTCAATATATTGATGAAACACCAATTTCTTCCTTACAACTAAGGGAGTTACAAATCCTTAAGCTAGAAGAGCAACGAGAACAGGCTAAAATAACTCAGGCCCATCACCAAGCATTAGTAAAAGCTTCGTTTGATTCAAACATGATATCCAGAAAGGACTTTCAGATTGGAGATCTAGTTTTAAAATGGGACAAGGCTCATGAGGAAAAGGGAAAACATACGAAATTTCAACGAATGTGGCTTGGCCCTTTCCAAATTGCAAAAATCATAGGTCCATCTACTTTTATGTTACAGGATTTAATAGGAAAAAGAGAATCTTTACCTGTTAACGGGCAGATCCTCAAAAAATACTTTCCATAGGAGATCATTCTCTATTTTTGTAGATTAGTTTTTCCTTTATTTTCATAATAAAACCAGTTGTAAATAGTTACATTTGGAATTCACGAAAAAAAA
>APFE031119958.1:36320-52187 GCA_000404065.3 Pinus taeda | reverse complement strand
ATACCGTCGGCTAAATACCAAGGGTTAAACATAAGGAACCCCACGTGTGCGCGCTTTACTACCTTGAAGTGTGTGCACTGGGGGTATGCACCTCATGAATGGGTAACCTGCGTGTCTGGACGCGGTCCCTGCACAGCGTACCTGCTGGTACACATCTTCTGAACTGTTCTCCTGCGTACTTCTTAATTTTCATCATATTGAGAGCCCTTGCCATGGGTGTTGCCATCAAGTACAACATCTGTAACCTATAACCATACCAGAAACATAATGCCAACATGGAGGTGGGGTGGGCGAAGATGAGGGTGAAGAGTGTGAAACTGGTGGTGGTGTAGGTGGAGGTGGTATGCGCAGAATTCACTGCATTATCACACTGATCGCACTCCTTGGTGAAAACTTCGCGAGCTCTTCCTTGCTTTCTTGTTGAGGTGAAATCAAGGGACTAGTCTCTAATTCTTCGCTATTTCCATTTCTGTAGATCCTCCCCCTTCGCGTAGCCCCAAAATTCAATTTATTTGCATAACCCGCTTTTCACATAGTTGCATTTTAATCCAAGTGTTCAAAGATTTTATGTACTTACCTCGCAGTACTTTGAGGAAGCATCATTCCGCCTTGCTGTAGCTGATTGTTGTATCTACTGTGAACTCAGTGATAAACCATCCTATAATTCGATCGAGCGAATTGTCCATAGCGTGCGCGATCTTATCTTCTGATGCTTCTAGTTTGCGCACTAACTGTGGAGTCCACACAATAGGTTTGTGAGCCTACACCTTCCCTGATTGTCTGTTAGCTTCACGATCCACTCAAACAACTCAGAGTGGAAGGATGCAAAGAAAATTTCGTCGATTTCCATATATAAATAGCGCTCTAACCACTATTCCTTCGACACTCGTGGATTCCTATTTTCTTGCACCGTGAACTCGTGAAATTTTAACCACCCTTTAATTTCTTTCTTTGTCAAATTCCATTGACATGACATTAGACATCCCTTATGCAGATCTCGATCCTGGCAACAAAACCATTTGTTGGCTTGTTGGGGCCTGACCCAGGTTTAGAGGTGATTTACCCAAACAAATCTCGTTACTACTGGCCCTTTCGACAACAGTTTGCAGAGCACGGACTGAGGTCTCACCCGAAGTAGTATGGGGGAGTGCTAGAACCAGGTTTCCACACCCTGGAGATGTCTGATTAGTTCAAGTGGTCTGCGGTTCGATCTTGTGTGTATGTCACTACATGCACTTAGAGGAACAATTGGTTTCACCTACTTCCTATGAACGGGAGGAACAATTGGTTTCACCTACTTCCTATGAACTAGGCAAAAGTTTGGTTAAGCAGAACATTGATCTATTGAGGAGATGATGGACCCAGGAGGAGTTGCGTACAATTGGTGGTGACCAACCATGCAACAATAATGAGTTGAGGAAGGGTCTTTGCTTCATTTTCAAGGAACCTTGGGGACCTGAGCACTCATACTTGAGTGACACCGAGGAGATGACATGGATAGAGCAAGAAGAGATTCCTTCTAACTTTCAGGATGAGGATTCCTCTTTGGTTGACTCCATGGGGTCATACGAGGATGCCTATGGGGAGCATGAGATGTCATGTGGAGATGTTAACTATTGGGAATGGGTCCCCTAGAGTCAATGTTGGGGTTAAAAGCCCACGTTTTAGGGCTGAAAGCCCAAGTTTTTGTAAGAAAAGTGTAAAGTCTCCACATTTTGTGGTTGCGGAGCATGATGATTTAAAGTGTCATAAAGGGTTTCCAACCTTCCGTTATGTAAGTTGTGTCACCTTTAGAAGATCTACCATGGTCTGTGGACCATGGGACTATATAAAACGGAGAGTCTTAGAAGACTCTAAGGGAGAGTTCAGATCTGGATGATAAATGTAATGGGTCATTAGTGAAAAGAGCAAAGAGTATTAGAATAGAAGGAAGGCTCTATAGTTGTGTGTGTAGAGGCATAGGGTAGACATTTGCAGTTGAGTGTGTGGACCCCTATAGCTAAGTGCGCAGGGTAGTTAGAGTCTATAAGAAGATTTGAAGTACTAATAAAGAAGATAATTATGGAATTACCTGCGTTGATATATTTTACTTGTGTTGTGAATGCATGTGATTATGTTATGCTAAGTACTGGGTTTATGATTGAATGCTATGTTAATATGCGAATCTGTATATTTTACATTGTTGGATGAACGTAAGTAATAATATATGTTTATGCGAAGAATATCTTAATGCATGTTGAAGTTATCAGATACTTAACCCGATCAGGGTAAATACAGAGGTAAGGGTAATTATAGAAGTGCGTAAGTAGATAAACCACCCATTTAGGGTCTGTGAAAGATGATCGTAGACCTTTGCGAAGGTCTAGAAATCGAACAAGCGAGGTATATCGATAAGCCCTAAAAGGCTTATCGATCTACGCGAAGGCAAATTTAGGGTATAAAATGACATCACTACCATCTCTAGGTGGGGAAACCTGGTTCCTACATCCCCCATACTGCTTCGGGTGAGACTTCAGTCATTCCATAGATTGATGCTGAAAGGGCCAGTAGTGTCGGGATTTGTTTGGCTAATTAACACTGAACGTGGGTCAGGGCCCACTAAGCCAACAAATGGTTTCATTGCAAGGACCGAGATCTTCATAGAGAGATGTGTGATGTCGCATCATTAGAATCCAACTAAGAATGAAATTTAAGACTGGTTGGATAGGAAGATCCACGAATTCACGACGCAAGAAAAAAAATCTGTGATTGACGAAAGAAAAATGGTTGGACAGATATCTGTACATAGAGATACATGAAATCTTCTCATGTTCCTTCTTGGTTGAATTATATGAGTGGATTGCTAAATTGGCAGATGACCAAGGAATGTGGAGGCTTGACAGTCTGATAATGTGGACCTCAGAGTTAGTGCGAAGATTGGAAGCCTCAGAAGATAAGATCACATGTGTTGTCAATCACTGGCTCAATCGTATCATTGGAGGATTCGTGATAGAGTCTGCATTCGATACTTTGGTCAGTTATAGCAAAGCAGAGCACCGCTTCTTCAAGGGACCGTGAGGTAAGTATTTAAGGTCTTTAAATACTTGGATTAAAATGATCTTGTGTGAAAAGCAGGTTATGTAGTTACCTTGATGTTTGGAGCTACACAAAGTGGAAAGATCTTCAAGGATGGAGGAAGAACATGCCCTAAATATAGCCCGCTAATCGAACCTCCTCTAAGTGACAACGTGGAAACAACATAGGCTTCACCACAAAGCATTATTTAGTTAATAAAGCGAGGGTTCCTAATAGGTGCCAAGAAGTGTCAAACAGTTGTGCACAACATTGGGGCATACAGGATACTATAGAAAGTTCATCAAGAGTTATGCCCACATTACGGCGCCGATGGAGAAGATGCTAAAGAAGGATGCTACATTCTATTGGAATGAAGAGTGTCAACAAAGCTTAGATGAGTTAAAGGAAAATATGGCCATTCAGCCGATTCTAGTCTTCCCGGATTGGAACAAGGAATTTCATGTGCATGTGGACGTGTTATGTATTGTGCTTGGGGCAGTACTAACACAGGCCGGTGAGGGAGTGTTGGATCACCCTATAGTGTTTGCAAGTAGGAAGTTGCCTAAAGCTGTGAAGAACTATTCAACTATAGAGCACAAAGGTTTGGCTATGGTGTACGTGCTCCGGAAGTTCAAACACTACTTGCTAGGTAGACACTTTAAGATGTATACAAACCATTATGCATTGAAGTACTTGGTTAACAAGCCTGTGTTGGGGGAGAAGATATGCAGATGGATGTTGTTGTTTCAAGAATGTGATTTCAAAGTCATTGTGAAGCTAGGAATATTGAATGCAGGTCTAGATCATTTGTCGCACATTGAAACAAGAGAGGAGCCTACTAATTTGAAGGACAGACTGCCTGACATGTAGCTCTTTGCTGCGTGCATAGCTGATAATCACTTTGCATATATCATACACTTCCTGACAATGGGGACGACTCTAGAAGGGTATACTAGTCAACAAAAGAAGGAGTTGGTGGTGCGTGCAACAAACTTTTCTATCATTGCAAGACATTTATATAAAATGGGCTCAGATGAAATTTTGCGACGTTACATACCTGAGTTTGAATGGAACAACATCCTCACTGAAGCTCATGGAGGAGTTGCAGGAGGACACTATGCAGGAAAAGCAACAACGCAGAAGATTTTATGCACTGGGTTGTGGTGGCCGACACTGCATAAGGATTCCAAGACTTATTGTAAGGAATGTGATGCATGTCAGAGGACAGGTAAGCAATTGCAGAGGGAAGAGCTGCCTCTAAATCCACAAGTGTCGTTACAACCATTCACGAAATGGGCCATTGATTTTGTAGGTCAGATTCATCCTCCAAGAAAGAAGACAGGTGCGCAGTATATCATCACCGTGATAGAATATTTGACTAGATGGGCGGAGGCACAACCCATGAAGGACTGTACAGGGGCAACAACAAAAAATTTCCTCTTTTAATATGTGCTGACAAGGTTTGGTTTCTCGAATATTTTGATGAGTGATCGTGGTACACATTTCCTTAATGAAATGATCAACTCATTGATTAAGGAATTCCAAGTTTATCATCAAAAGAGCACGCCATATCACTTGTGGGCTAATGGGATGATTGAAGAATTTAATAAGATATTGGAGAATGCATTGACGAAGGTTTTCAATGCACAAAGGAATGATTTGGATTTGAGCGTACCTATGCTGCTATGGGCTTACAGAACTACTTGTAAGAAACTGATTGGACAGACACCCTTCAGGCTGGTTTATGGCGTAGAAGCTGTGATTCCAATGGAGTATATTGTACCTAGTTTATGCATAGCAGGATTCACAGGAATGGTAGATCACAGAGCCCTAGAAAATAGGCTCGCACAGCTGATAGAGCTTGAAGAAGATAGGTTTTTGGCTGGATTCCATCAGCAAGTTTCGAAGGAGCGCAAAAAGGAATGGCACAATCGGCACATCAAACTACGCACCTTCAAGGTAAACAATTTGGTTTTATTATATGACAGTAAGTTTGATAAATTTCCAAGAAAATTTCAGATGCATTGGTTGGGGCCATATGTCATCAAAGAGATTACCGATGGTAGAGAAGTTCAACTGGTGAAATTGAATGGATATCCATTTCCCAGAAAGGTAAATGGCAGCCAATTGAAGCCATACACTAGGGATCTGTCTAGATGACTATATGATGGAAGCACGGTCTTAGCACTCTAGGCCGCTGAAAGGAGGCACAAGACTATAAACTATACTGCCTGGGTTGTAGAGCTGTGCGACTTGGGGACTGCGCGGGATGGAAGACTATCACAACATCAATAGACACGCGAAGGTAGCTGCGCTATAGGAGGAGAGACCACGTAGGGAAGCCAAAAAGTGAATAGTGAGAAAACGGCTAAGAGGAGCGGGGGGTGGAATTTAACGCAAAATTTCAATGCGAGATCTTTGAAAATCTGCTGCCAATCTAGCATTGATGAATGAATTTTCGGGGGAATGGTCAGATCTGAATTCAAATTTTCCTATAAATTACAGATGATCACCTACAGGGCGATTTAATGGTATGCTAAATCCCTTTTCATTTTAATTTTTCAACCCGAGGGTTTCTTAAACTTAGAAGCAAACCAAAATATATGGGATCTCAAATGAAACTATTGTAGAAAGTTTGGTTAGGATGGAAAGAGGGAAAGGAAATGCATATTACAAATATAACTAAAGAAAACAATAGAAGAAATCTCATGCAAGAAAACTAAATTAAATTCTAAATTTGGAATGGATGAATTAACACCATGACCTTTCTAAACTATTCAAAAGCAAACTAATCTATGAACAAGTATAATAAGCAAACTATGATGATCTAGAAAGCAGTAAATTAATCCAGAAAGCAGTAAATAACAACTAGTGATTTAGTTGTTAAGCAAGAAAACTAAGATATCTAGTAAGCAAGTAGTTTAATGACAATCAAATCAAATGTAAGAAAGTAAATCAAACTTTCAGAAAGAAAATCACACTTATAGAAAGTAAAGCACACTTGCATGAAAGGAAATAACATAAATCACACTATGTTACAGTTGTATGCAGATTCTGGTTGATGGGGATTCTTCCATTCCTTAATGAGCACACAAGAACAACTATCACATTCTTAAGAATCAAACAACACTCATACATAACTCATGATTTGGAGAAAATGATATTATTCATGCTGAATTAACAATCATAAATTTGATGCAAATGAAATAATGACAACTATTAGCTTCCTTTGAAGGATGGTCCTCCTATTTATACATGAATTAGGGATATCTACTTAATAAATGTAGATCCCTTAAATATCTACTAGATCCATACTTGTCTCAACTTATCCATAAATACTAGATACAAATCCCATGACTCATAAATATCTCCACAATATTTCTCCTTCGAATATGATCCACCTCTTGAGTTGAAATTCGAATTTGATTTTGGGAGACCACACAAGGGTGCCTTGGAAGCTTCCAAATGATCTACATGTCACAAAAATCAAAACACACATATACATATAAATGAAACCATGTTAATTTCCTAGTTTTTAATCATGAATTCATTTTAAATACATAAAATAAATAACTTTGGAAAACAAGGATCCTAAACCATATAATCGTGAAGATGGTACATGATGTAGCGTTTTAGGCTAGATAGTTATGAAAGAGGGTTAAATGGTTTATCAAAGGATGGAAATATGGATGAATATGGAAGACAATTTTGAGACTCAACATACCCCCCAACTAAAGTTGTTGCATGTCCTCATGCAACTATTGCATTGATTCATTTATCCAAAAGTTGATTTTTTTAAATGCTTTGATTTTTTATGAACTTTTGCTTCTATGGATTCTGTGCAAACTTTGCGTCATCATTGTTTCTTTTGCAAAGTGTAATACATTTGATTGCAACATATATTCCTTATGGTTGGTTCTTGTGTGACAACCGAAATTTTGAGCATTGGTTCTTGTGTAGCAATGCTTTTTATTTTTTTGTTGCATCAAAGTTCATGAAAACATTGAGAATTTTCTTTTCAAGTCCTATAATAACTATTAATGAATTGATAATTTGCAAAGCATATAATCTTTTGGAATCATACTGCAACAATAGTTGATTGGAAAGAATATGCGAGTTGGAATGAAATGAAAATGTGTGATGGTGTATGAAATGTGAATATGAATTGATGTCCCTTCCCCCCAACTAAAGGTGTTTTTCAGTTTATGACAATATGAGAAAGGGAGTGTAAATGAGGAATTTTCAAAAATTACAATTTTAGCATTTTAAGGAATTACATGACTAAAAATTAGAAAACCACATACCTTCACTTACCCTTAATGTACATGAGTTGTGGATGCTGAAGAGTGTGGCTCCTAATGTTGTTGGATCATGGAGTATGTAAATAAAGGAATTTGGATCTACTTCTGTGTTCTCTTTGTTGATGACAAGGTTTGAATCTTTATTGTTGTTATGACAAATTGATCTGCTGCAAACTACTGAAATGATGTAGTCTTCATTCGTTACAAAACTAATAGTACAATTTTAGTCATGCGAATAAATGTGTCGATGTCAAGCATGAAGAGAATTCATTGGATTACCGACCATTAATGAATGACATTAACCAATGTGAGGCAACTCACCATTAATATCAATGACTACCAAGGCACCTAAGTACATCTTGTGAAGGGTGAATATATGAGCTGATGTCGATCCACTTGCAAGATCCAATGATCAAGGGACATTGGTGTATTTCCATGATTGCTGGCGAGAGAGCTTGTCATTAAGGCATACAAGCCTCAAGGTACTACTAAGGAATCTAGCCTTCAACCTAGATAATGTGCTGATGTCGATAGGCCAAGACTTGTTAGAAGGGAGGCCTTAGGGAATCCTCCATCATCTAACGTGAGCATAAAACAATAATTTTGAAGGACTATGGATGAATTTTTTTGCAGTGGTTCAAGGTCTATTTCACAAAGCAAAAATGAAAATGGAATGAATGGGCTTTGTAGGGGAGCTGAATGGTTTTATTGCTGGGTTACAAGTTAGTGAAAAAGAGGCAGGAAATTATAATGATTGTGAAATAAAATGCATAGTGGATCAATGTTTTATTTGAAAACATGAAAAGGAAAATGGAATGAAAATTTTATTGATTGAAGAAGTGGGAGTGTAATGAAGGTTTTATTTACTGAAAAAGGAGGAATGCAATGGTGATATTGGAATCTGAAAGCTTTCAAGTGATGAATGTGATCTGACATTATGTGCTCATGCATTAATGTTACATATTTGTTGCTTCTTTGATCATTTTATTTTGAAATAAATGTGGTCCTTGAGAGACACTGTTTGTTTGTGTCCATATGTTTATCTTCCTAGAACCCGCACAAACTTAATACTTTTTCTGTAATGAACTGTAAGATTATCAAAAAAGAGAGGTGATCAATCTCTCTATTAATGACATTTGCACAAAAGGACTGAGAATTGGTACAAATAAAATAAATTCACAAAAGAAAACCAAATGAATTTTTACCTGTATCAAAACTAGTGCCTCAGGTTACCTATTGTGTCTTGTCAGCAATTTATTCATTATTTTCTATTTCAAACTATTTTGATAGATTTCTCATTATGTAGACCTCATCGAGATATTTCCAATGATGCTTGAATCATCAAAATCTGATGTCATATGAGAAATTTAGGTTGATTTGAAATTTGGGTGAAACAGTGAAGATTGTCATGAGGTTTCTCAGTTGTAGGATTGTGCCCTTCTCGCATATAAAAATCCTGTCAATCTTCTTCGGCTGAGTCATGAGATAAAATTTTCTAGTTTGTGATGTCGTTGGCTTCTGTACCTATAAGACTCAAAGAAACATGATCATATAAAAATACTTTATGAAACGAAAATGCATATCTACAGGATTCAATCTTCCATCTACAAGATTCCCTTTAAGGCATTTTGCAAAACAATAATCTTGTAGATGAAGCACCTTTATTATTCTTCTCCTTGATCCATTTTCAATGTTGAAAAATGAGTTGGCTGGTGGAGGGTGACTGTGTATTAGTGATGTGGTAGTGGGTGACATGGAAAATGGATGATGTGACATGTTCATTGTTTGACTGATGATGTGGCGATGAATGTGCAATATTGGCCAATGTTCTGCTACCATGTGGTGGCAAAAATATTGTTCAATTATTGTTGTGTCCAAATTGTAGAACAATTAATAAATTTTAATCCCCACAAGATTTGAACTCTTGACCTTCATTGTGCAATTTGAATGACATACCAATAGATCACAAGTCACATTTATGAATTTTGATGGAATTTTGGAAATTTTAATTATTCTAAAAATGAAAATTTAAACAACTTGACATGTGGCCAATCTAAATCCAATATTTTAAGAAAATAGGATTCCAAAATATTTGTCAAATTATTTTCCATATCTTTTGAACTCATCTTCTTTTTCCCACAAAGTGGATTTTTTTAACCAATTTTTATTCTATAAAAGCTTGGGAAATGTTTATATATATATATATTGTTGCAGGTTGTAAGCATGGAGAAAATATCATTTCTGAAAATTTCTGCCATAAGAATTTTTTTTCTTTTTTTAATTATTTTTTTTATTTAATGATTAAATTTTTCACTTTTATCAAAATTTAAAAAAATTATTGATTGACATTTTTTTCTTTGTAGCTTGGCAACGCTATTGGGTGGCTGGTCATGCCTCTGTGGCTGGGCCATTGGATGCCCGTAGTCTTGGCCTTGGCTGCTGGTTGCATTTAATTGAAAACTTTTTTTTTTCACGCAACCTGACAAATAAGCTCCATAGAACCTTAAACATCTATCAAATGGTTACGAATTTGGAGGAAATATCTAGCGTTAACCATAATTCACCCCATTCTGAGAAAAAACCATGTTTTATATTTTGGGATTCATTTTCATTTGGTCACAAAATGTGTTTTAAAAATGAAGTTTTTAACCTCTGTGTTTTTGGCCTTTGCTTAGGTAACTGGCAGGCGAATTTTTTTTTTTTCAAAATCAGGAGAATGCAATGCTATCTTTCATTTTTTCGAAATCAAACATAACATTTGGAGCAATTTATTTTGTTGGCTTCAATGATTTTTTTTTATTTGTTTAAATTTACTTTATTCTCATTTTCGTTTTTGTGTTTTTATTTATTTTTATTATTTCTTTGTTTTTTAATGTTGTTTTGATGTTGTGTTTTAAATTTTTGCTTTCGAATTTGTTTAAAATAAAAAATCTCTTTTGTTTTTTTTGTTTTTAATTTACATAGTGTTCCATTCACCTTATATATATATATATTATATTATATATATATATATAATATATATATATATTATATAAGAAAGAGAAACATTTCTTTTTTAAGAAAAGATATACTAACATGAAAATTATTTTTCTGATCCTCTAGGCCACACAAAGCGCAAGAGGAGAGCATACTCAAGTTTTTATTAGTTGATTCTTCTCTTTTAAAAGTTTGGATACAAAACATAAAATGAAAAGAATTGATCTCTCACCTGAAACTATCATTCTTCAACCCTTGCTTGTGCTCCTTGTTCACAATCATTTGTTTTATTGCAATTTTCTTGCCAAGGGTTAATAAATTGGTGGCTCTTGCTGCACCACAAAATTGCAAATTTATCCTAAAAATCACAAAACCTTGTTTTTTTTGTTAGTCCTATTCTATTGAAAAATAAATAAAATAGTCTCTTAAGTAGAAGAGAATTTCCAATGCATCCATTTGCATAGAAAAATCATCACTAAACTCATATTCATGTTTAAAATATACTCTTTGATATGTACCAGTGTATGAGAGACCAACTGCCTTGATTTGAATAATTTCAGAAAATACTGAAGAATGGAATCTTGATATCCGATAACCGTCTTAAACCAAGATTCAATGTATTCGTGTCTTCCTTGGTTTTGTGATATCATGCCATGCAAGTCTTTAGAGATGTGATCTTCATCATAGAATCAGGTGATAGACTTGCATGAAACTCAGGTTTCAACAACTTCTCTCATTTAACATGCATCCATGATTCTTGGAAGTTACCTGAATATTTTTCCTCTTTTGATTGTTGTTATTTAATGCTAATTGGTGCTTTATTTTGCAGTACCTCAACATTATGAGTGGATTGAGGTGTTTTATTGTTGGGGATTCCAAATGGTTGTGTAGGTAGTGGAGTGGATATGGATCTTTGGGGTACTTGTGCGGATGGTAATGGTTGAATTGAGGTCAATTGAGCGTGAAATGGATGTTGTAGTGGAGGTGAATAGTATGAATAACATTGAGCTTGGTATCGAGGATAGTGAGGAAAAGATTGAGGATATGGTGGATTTCTTCTGTAAGGCCCTTGCCAACCTTGTTTCCAAGATTGTTTTTGAGGTTGGGATTGAGATGGCCAAGGTTGCCAAGGCAAGGGTGTTTGCTAATTACTTTGAGATTGTTGTGCATAACCTTGAAATTGAGAAGTAAGATCTTGCATCATACCAGGTTGATGAGGTTGCCTTGATCTTTTTGGAGCCCCGTAACAAGATTGTTACAACGTTTGATTTGCTCCCTGGTAAACTACCTTTAACTCGGGTAATGATGGACAATGTTTAGTAGTATGTGATCCTACAAAAATTTCATACATTTTAATCTTATCAAGTGGACATTCATGCAAAGCATGTTTCCTTTTGCATTTAGGATAAAACATAAATGAAGCAACATTCTCAACTATTTACTTGTTTTCCATTCTTAGCATATCAATTTGTTCATTTAAATTACCAAAAAATTCTAGCAACTTGTTAAGCTCGATTTGACTTACCAATATTGATGTCGACTTACCTACTCTTTCCATAACAGGATCCTCGGGGGATGTTGCATACTTTGCTTTTCCTCTTGATATATTCTTACACAATTCACAAATCTCTTGAAATGACAATTGTGAAACATCTCCTTCTCGCACCAGGTTAAGAAGATCAATCTATTCATCCTTTATAGCATTTAGTAGGAGAGATTTTAATATGTCCGATCCTAAATTATGAATTTTAGCTCTTTTGACATGATTGTAAATATCTCCACTAAATCTTCTAAGCTTTCATCCTCTTTTCGGTTCATCTTAAAGACTTGATTTCTAAGGTCATGGTTTATACAGTAATATTTGTATTTTTCCAAAAATACTCTTTTCATATCATCCCATCTCCTTATAGAATTTGTTCCTAAAGTCATGAACCATTTAAGAGCTCTATCCTTCAATGTTACTGGAAAAAAAATCAACTTTTGAATGTGAAATAAGTAGCCATGAGATCTACAAATTATTTCAAATTCAAATAGAAAAGTTTCTAGGTCTTCTAATCTCATACCATTGAAGATAGGAAGTACAGATGAAGATATGTTCTTCATATGGACATTGATATTAGTTTCTTGAATGGGAAATCCAAAAGGATCTTCCACATTGTCACCATCTCCATCCGTTTCTTCTACATGCAAAAATAGGAATTCATGATATGGATGGTTTTTTTAATGTTTTTTTTAGTGAATGGGGGTTTTGTTTGATCAATGTTTTATCTTTTCCAATTTCTATCTAAATGCAAATAAATCTAATGAAAATGCTTTCTAAACAATCTTTCTAACTAGTTACATCTAAGTATGCTTCCCTGGAAACGACGCCAAAAATGTAGAGTGATTTAATGGTATGCTAAATCCCTTTTGATTTTAATTTGTCAGCCTGGGGGGTTTTGTAAACTTAGAAGCAAACCAAAATATATGGGACCTTAGATGAAACTGTTGTAGAAAGTTCATTTACGATGGAAGGAGAGAAAGGAAATGCATATTGCAAACATAACTAAATAAAACTGCAAAAGAAATCTCATGTAAGAAAACTAAATTAAATTCTAAGGCTAGAATGAATGAATCAACGCCATGGCCTTTCTAAACTATTCAAAATCAAACTAATTTATGAACAAGTATAAGAAGCAAACTATGATGATCTAGAAAGTAGTAAATTAATCCAGAAAGTAGTAAATAACAACTAGTGATTCAGTTGTCAAGCAAGCAAACTAAAATAGCTAGTAAGCAAGCAGTTTAGTGACAACCAAATCAAATGTAAGAAAGTAAATCAAACTTTCATAAATAAAATCACACTTATAGAAGGTAAAGCACACTTTCATGAAAGGAAATAACATAAATCAAACTATGTTATAGTTGTATGTAGATTGTGGTTGATGGGGATCCTTCCATTCCTCAATGAGCACACACGAACGGATATCACATCTTAAGAATCAAACAACACTCATAACTCATGATTTGGAGAAAATGATATTATTCATGCTGAATGAACAATCATAAATTTGATGCTAATGAATAAATTGCAACTATTATCTTCCTTTGAAGGATGCTCCTCCTATTTATACATGAATTAGGGATATCTACTCAATAAATGTAGATCCCTTAAATATCTACTAGATCCATACTTGTCTCAACTTATCCCTAAATACTAGATACAAATCCCATGACTCATAAATATCTCCATGATATTTCTCCTTGGAATATGGTCCACCTCTTGAGTTGAAATTCGAATTTGATCTTGGGAGGCCACATAAGGGTGACTTGGAAGCTTCCAAATGATCTACACATGTCACAAAACTCATATCGCTCACACACACACACACACACACACACATATAAATGAAACCATGTCAATTTCCTAGTTTTTAATCATGAATTTACTTTATATACATAAAATAAATAACTTTGAAAAACAAGGATCCTAACCCATATAATCATGAAGATGGTTACTTGATGTAGGGTTTTAGGCTAGATAGTTATGAAATGAGGGTTAAATGGTTTATGAAAGGATGGAAATATGGATGAATATGGAAGACAATTTTGAGACTCAATAATACCCAACGAAAACCACTTTGCATTCTGAGAGTTGAGGTGTTAAGCTATCAGTTGCGCATGAACCCTATGAGTTTTGAGGCTTTTGTGGCCAGTTCAATGTTTGATAGGTTGCCTAAGGAAACCCAAGAGCTCCTTAATAGCCTGATGTTCGTGCCCATGGAAACTACAAGTGCTGGAGGATCAATGGCCTTTGAGGTACCCCTGAAGTTGTAAGTGTGGAGACGCCTGCCATTGTGCCAAAATCTCTGGGTACCCTTGAGGTTTTAAGTGTGGAGACGCCTGCCATTGTGCCAAAATCTTTGAGGTTGCTTAGGCTGAAGCCTACACCGGCAGGAGAGGCTTCCAAGACAAAGAAGGATAAACAGAAAGCGACATAGCCGGTGTTTGGACTTCAAAATGTCATACAAATATCACTCATTACCATACATTTTTCACCTATGCTTCTATTATATCACTCATTATTCACCACCATGTCACTTCATTTTCCCTATTGTTCACCATTAATGGGTCTCATTTATATCTTCCAAATATTATTTATTTTTAAGCATCTTTAAGAGAAATTCTTGATTAAATATTAGAAAATAATATATTTTACTTCATATATGGAAAGTGGATTGTTTTTGTGACATGTGTAGGTTCCAAGAAGCTTCCAAGACACCTTTATGTGGCCTTGAATGATCACATTCGAATTTGAAGAAATAAACCTCATGGAGAAAATCAAAGACAAAAAGGGGTTATGTGTCTAGATGGTTGAGAGATTTATGGAACTAAAGAGAGATTAGTGGATGATCATTATGAGTTTGTTACTCGTCCCATTGTATAAATAGGAGTACAATCTCCTTCATTTGTAATCTGGAAGTTTTTGTAATCTTAGAATTTTGGAGTATGTAATCTTAGAAGCTTAGAGTTGTAATCTTAGAGTTTGTAAATGGAGATTTTGGAATAAAGGATCATACTTCAATTTTGCTTCTACATTTGAGTCTCCCTTGAAGTGGTGTGCTTGTGGAGTTATGGAGGGCCCCCATGGTCTCACTTGCATGCTTATTTGTTTATTTTAGGTATAATTTATTTTATGTTTTTGTTTGATTTCAGCTTTCAAGTTTTATTAAATGTTATAATATTGGAAGGATCTTATTTGAAAGTGTTTTTGTAAAAGAACCATAAGATATCATGCAATGACTAGATCTAGGTTTACTTCATTTCAGCTTTTAAGTTCTAATTAGATGATCTAATTTTGGAAGAGATCTTGTAGAATATGTTCTTCTAAGAGAATCATAGATCTCAAACAATTGTTAGATCTAGGTTTGATTAGTTATTGAAAGAGATCTTAATGAATATGTTCCTGTAAGGGGACTTTAAGATCCTGGACAAATTAGGAATCTTTCTAGATCTATATGTTTTAGATAAGCACTTCTAAGTTTTACCTTCCCGGGTTGACATTAAATTAAACTCTAATTTGCATCCGCATTTTAGACCCAATCCGCATTTGTCAATCCAAGGTTCGTAAACTTACGAGGCACATGCACTATATATGCAGCACTGAAGTGGAACTAATTTAATCTAAATTACTGAAATCAAATTAATCTAGGAAGGCATTGAAACATTAACTATGAAAGCAGGAAATTGCATAAAGGAAAAAGCAATACAACATGTGAATAATTGAATGACAAACAACATATGTGAGCTCACAACAATAAAAATATCTCAATTATATTACAAGAATCAAATTACAAATCATGAAAGCATAAAAATAAAAGAATATGAATCAAAGCTAATCTCCATTCTCTATTATTCATTATTCATTATTCCTCCCTTAAAATGAAGAGAGAGCACTCTCTTATATACATGAGGAAGATAACCATCTCATAATTACATATCCAATATTCTCTCAAGCACTCTCAACTAATTTCCCATTATTACAAGATATGATCCC
>APFE031119958.1:0-29193 GCA_000404065.3 Pinus taeda | reverse complement strand
AATTTGAAGAGATAAACCTCATGGAGAAAATCAAGGACAAAAAGGGGTTAGAATTTGAAGAGATAAACCTCATGGAGAAAATCAAGGACAAAAAGGGGTTAGAATTTGAAGAGATAAACCTCATGGAGAAAATCAAGGACAAAAAGGGGTTATGTGTCTAGATGGTTGAGAGATTTATGAAACTAAAGAGAGATTAGTGGATGATCATTATGAGTTTGTTACTCATCCCATTGTATAAATAGGAGTACAATCTCCTTCATTTGTAATCTGGAAGTTTTTGTAATCTTGGAATTTTGGAGTATGTAATCTTAGAAGCTTAGAGTTGTAATCTTAGAGTTGGTTTGTAATGGAGATTTTGGAATAAAGGATCACACTTCAATTTTTCTTCTACATTTGAGTCTCCATTGAAGTGGTGTGCTTGTGGAGTTATGGAGGGCCCCCATGGCCTCACTTGCATGCTTATTTGTTTATTTTAGGTATAATTTATTTTATGTTTTTGTTTGATTTTAGCTTTCAAGTTTTATTAAATGTTCTAATATTGGAAGGATCTTATTTGAAAGTTTTTTTGTAAAAGAACCATAAGGTCTCATACAATAATTAGATCTAGGTTTATTTCATTTCAGCTTTTAAGTTCTAATTAGATGATCTAATTTTGGAAGAGATCTTGTAGAATATGTTCTTGTAAGAGAATCATAGATCTCAAACAATTGTTAGATCTAGGTTTGATTAGTTATTGAAAGAGATCTTAATGAATATGTTCCTGTAAGGGGACTTTAATATCGTGGACAATTAGGAATCTTTCTAGATCTGTATATTTTAGATAAGCACTTCTAAGTTTACCTTCCCGGGTTGACATTAAATTAAGCTCTAATTTGCATATGCATTTTAGACCTAACAACCGGTGCGTGTGTATTTTAGATAAGCACTTCTAAGTTTACCTTCCCGGGTTGACATTAAATTAAGCTCTAATTTGCATATGCATTTTAGACCCAACAACCGGTGCGCGTGTCACCAAGGAAGCACCAGAAGAAAGAAAAGCCCAACAGGGAGGAGAAAGGTAAGGTGGTTAACCTAGAATCTGATGAGGGCACCGAAGAAACTCGTATGGGCACAAAGGACATTGACATTGAGGGTGTATACCCTATCTCAAAGCTACCAGAATACATTCATCCACGCCAAGGTAAGGTGAAGATACCAAAGCACCTAGACAAGGGAAATTTTATGCTTAATACACCCCTGCTGGGAGAAAAGATGACGTTTGAAGGACCGCGCTTGGCATGCGTCCCCCACCTAAAACTTGAACATTGGGACTTGGCAGACACGGAGTGGTTGCCCCGCCTAGCTACTGATAGTTTCATGTAAAGGGTATTCTATAAGGATTCATGTGTCACCATGCTAGAGCCGATGAAGTGGATTCGTGGGGTCGAGAATGCAGGATTGTTGAACCTACTATGGGTGCTGCATTACCACCGTATGCCCATAAACTTAATAGCTATCAAACACTTGTTGTGCGTGGTGCATGATGGGTGCCTTTGGTTGGAGGAGCCAATCCCTGTAACTAATATGTTGATCTATAGGATCACCTAGCTACCCCATTCAGGCTAAACCCAGCCAAGGCATTTGATGAAAAGGTGGGCGAGCGCGACCTCATTGAGAAAATGAAGGACAAGTTTAAGCTTGTCAAGAAGCCATGCAGATACTCAATTTCAAGCATAACCGACCTCGCGGTCAAGGTATCCACCCAGATCTTGGCTGGGAAGATAATGTAGAAGCGTCATGCAGATGAGGTGCCAACACCAATTGTGTCATTAGCGGCTCAGTGTGCAGAGGGCGTACAATTCAATTGGGTGTGCTACCTCTGCAGTGAGTTTCTCGTGAACTACAGAGAAGCGCAGGATCACAATAAGATGTTCCACTACTCTTGGCTATTGTTATCAATTGTGTTCATCGCATGGCAGTTGCCTAAGGACAGTCAGTGTCCTCTGATTGTGATAGATTTTCCAGAAGTAGTGAAGTTTTCTTTGTTATGGGCCACGAAGGATGCTGAGCGGGTCTGCAAGATTAAGGTCTTCTGGGTTTTGATGGAGATGATCATCAATATGTTCATCAACCACAAGCCAAGATTGTAACAAACTTTCTTTAAGTAGTTGTCAGTATACGCGGAGTTCAAAGCAAACTTCCACTATATCTCCATTCAGGTGTGGTAGGACCCAGAACAGAAATGGTATTATTTCCCATACCTTGCGACGGATGATGCCATAGCAGCGGTCCTCGATCATTGGCCAGCTGAGTAGTGCATGGTCTTAGATTTGTCGATCAGGTATAGTAAGTCTGCAGGGAAGCAGAATAAGGAAGAGGCCCAGTCGAAAGTGAAGTAGTTGGTTAAAAAACGAAAAAAGAGGACTGAGGAAAAAGCAAGAATAGAAGCAGAGCACGCCGCGAAGGAACAAGAGGAAGAGTGCGACTCTGGTAGAAGTTAGAAGTACCCTTCGCTATAGATGGAGGAAGAGGAGAAATATGAACAAGGTGGTGGAGACCAGGAGAGCACCCCCTTCTAGGTGAAGTGGAATCAGGATCAGGAGAAAGAAGGGTCACAGAAGAAGACCAAGGCTACTAAGTCGTCACTCAACCCAATCACCTTGACAGAAGGTGACTTAGATGACATTGGGGATAAGGTCAGGGACATGACTGTGGAACTACTACAATAGTTCAAGGAGCAGTAGAAGAAAGCCTTGGTGGCCATTCAGATAGGTTTGCGCAATTCGCAAATCCAAACTACTCAACTGTAGGTTGGTGTAGGGCATAGCAATAGGGCATCGACTAGTTTGGTGTCGGGGATCACTGGAGCAATGGAGATGGTTCGCTCCTTGGATCCTCGGGCTGTTGCGCTACCTCATGGAGCCCTAAGTGTGGAAACAGAGGCTAATAAGGCTACTTTAAGGAACATTGGTCTCAACTTGGCCGCACTCCCAAGTGAATTCCTTCACATGCTGTAAACAGGTGTGATCACGCAACAGAGGGCTCGAGAGTAGCACACGCTGAGTGTGATCAGCGAGCAGAAGTTTAACAAAGAAAATTTTTTCATTGAGAAAACATCAATGATAGAAACCTGGAAGAAGGTCCAAGAGAAGAATGAGTACACAGTAGTGGTGGTAGCAGAGGCGTGTAGAACTATTTTGGAACTACACATCCCCAAAGAGGCACCTGTGGAGGCCAAGATTTGGAAGTTGGCTGCAGGTGTGTGTGATGCTCAGACCAAGATGGCCAAGGTTCAGTTTGAGCTGAACCTCAAAATTACAGAGCTTGAGTTGAGGGCACAACCTTCAACTCCACCAGAGGTCAGAGAACAATGTGAGGCAGTTGTCAACAATGCAGTTGTTGTAGAAGATACAGTGGTGGCAGATTGCACTGCGCTCTTCGAGCAATCGCTGGAGGTACTTTCCAGTCTGTAGGAATATCCCAACCTACAGAGGTTAGCGATGGAGGTGAGGTAGTTATAGTAGCAGTATGACAAGGAAAGAGCAAGGGTGCATACCATCATTATCATGTAGAAATTGGAAAAGCTGCAGGAGGCAAAGGAATTGAAAGAACAGGCGGATTCAACGCAGCAAAGAGAGGTAGTACTCAAGGCCAGATTGGGACCTTGGCTGGATGAGTCTTATGTGCTCACTGCCACCATTGAGGAAAAGCTGACTAGCTTGTAGACAACTTAATAGAAGATCCAGGCAGATAACACAAGACCAACAACGGAGCAGCTGGTAGAGCAGGTTAAGCAGGCAGTGACGCAGTGTACCAAAGAAGTTGCAGTGGTACAAGTGGAGTTGGGAGTTCTTTGTAGCAAGATCCCCATGCCAATAGAGTGACTCGGGGGTGAGTCACCATATTTTTTTTGGGGGCCTGTTGGGAACGGGTCCCCTAGAGTCAATTTTGGGGTTAAAAGCCCAAGTTTTGGGGTAGAAAACCCAAGTTCTTGTAAGAAAAGTGTAAAGTCTTTGCATATTGTGGTCGTAGAACGTGAAGATGTAAAGTGTCATAAAGGGTTTTCGCCCTTCTATTATGTAAGTTGTGTCGGCTTTAGAAGATTTACCCATGGTCTGCGGACCATGGGATTGTATAAAAAGGAGAGTCTTAGAACAGTCTAAGGGAGATTTTAGATTTGGATGATGAATATAATGGGTCATTAGAAAAAAGAGCAAAGAGTCTTAGAATAGAAGGAAGGCTCTGCAGCTATGTGCATAGAGGCCTAGGGTAGAAGTCCTCAGTTGAGTGCGCAGACCCCTGCAGCTGAGTGCGCATTGTAGTTAGTGTTTGTAAGAAGATCTAAAGTACTAATAAAGAAGATTATTCTAGAATTAACTGTGTTGATCTATTTTACTCTTGTTGTGAATACATGTGATTATGTTACGCTAAGTATTAGGTTTATGATTTAATGTTATGTTAATGCACAAGTCTATATATTTTACATTATTGGTTGAACGCAAGCAATAATATATGTTTACGCGAAGAATATCTTAATGCATGTTGAAGTTATCAGATACTTAAGTTGATCAGGGTAAATACAGAGGTAAGGGTAATTACAGAAGCACGTAAGTAGATAAACCACCTGTTTAGGGTCCATGAAAGATGATCGCAGACCTTCACAAAGGTCTAGAAATTGAATAAGAGAGGTATATCGATAAGCCCTAAAAGGCTTATCGATCTTTATGAAGGTAGAGTTAGGGTACAATATGATATCACTACCATCTCTAGGTGCAGAAACTTGGTTCCTCCATCCCCCCATATTGCTTCAGGTGAGACTTTAGTCTGCACTCCAGGGATTGATGCTGAAAGGGCCTGTAGTGTAGGGATTTGTTTGGCTAATTAGCATTGAACCTAGGTCAGGGCCCACTAAGCCAACATTAACAGTAAGCCAGATTTATATTTTGGTGCATATAATTAGCAGTTAGTGGATCCTATGGGAGACATTCAGGGTGATGAGTCACCAATGATGATTCAGGATGGAGAGCACATAAAGGAGCACGAGTAAGCTAAGGATGATTTTATATAGTGTATGTATGATGAGCCTTGTATGGAGAGCTAGTTGGAGGTTCATGTTGATCCCATTATAAAGGAGGAAAAGAAACCATCTTTTGGACTAGTCATTGATGAGGAGCAGATATATGCACATGAAACCAAAATAATTGTTGCACTTTCAGTTAGTAGTTGTCAAGAGAAAAATGAAAATTTCAAGATAGATCTTATGGCATTGAAGCACAAGATTGAGATAGTATGAGGCACCATCTTACAACAAAATAGTAAAATTGAGGAGCTTATAAGGGTTTGTTCAAAGTCAACAGACAAGCTTTCTAACGTTGAGGGGAAATTGAGGGTCCTAGTGACGCAGTAGGAGGAGAACACTTGGGAGTCTCAGAGAAGCCCTCTCTAGGAGTACCTATATAGGGCATGCAACAAAGTTTGGCTACTTTCACCCCTTGTAGGGAAAGAGGCAGGGTTTTCTTAGTGGATATTGTCGATTGTTCACACAAAGCAGCATGAGTTGATCATGGACCAACATCAACATAACATTCTTGTTCCTTACACTGGTGTCCATGCCCTAGATTGATAGGAGATCATGAGTTGGTATCTTATTAATGGAGTAGCATTCTTAGTCAAGGGAATAGTTTGACGAGTCCTTAGGTGAGAGAGTTAGTACATGTTTAAGTGGGAAATAGGATGTTGAATGACAATTCATTAGTATTCTAGTAGCACTAGCCCAACATTAGTAGAGTGGGGTTGACCTTGACTTATGCCAAATGTTGGATTGAAGGGAGGTGATGAGTTGGTATTATACTAGTGGAGAAACGTCTACAGTCAGACACAGAGCCCAACTCAAGCCATGGGGGATGGACAAGGATGATTGGTTATGGTGGTTTTGGGATCTAGGTGGATCCATGTATGGTAGATTGAGTCAATTGTTTGTTTAGGATCTGGGTATTGAGAGATCTATTCATGTTTGGATTGCATAGAGGCATGATGTGGTCCAATGGTTCATATGGGATCCTGGTATCAGTCTTCAAATTCCTCTATAGAGGACATGTATGGATTTCTTAAGGGAAATAAATCTTGGGGCAGGTGGATTTGTCATGTCCCCATTTTTATTTTCCTCTATAGTATAGCCAAGGTGGATTTGCAAGGCACACGATGACCAATTCATGGGAGAAGGTTTATGTCATCATGCGTTTCAGGTGAATTTTGAGGAGTTTTTATGGGGTTTGATGGCATTCATGTGGCATATTCTATCATCCACGCAACTTGTCTTTAATTCCTTTTCATTCTGACAATTTTATGAAAACAAAATTATTATTGTGCCTAACTTAATTAATTTAGATTGAGGTGGCGTTCCAAGATAAATATTTGATGGAATACCTTAGTATAATAGCTTGTTGTAACTGGAATAAGAATATATACAATATGGAAGTGACTTCCAGTGGTTAGAAAGAGTATGGTGGGATATTTACCATTTTCCTTGATTAAAAATGGTTTTAATTAGTCATTTAATTAAGGAAAATCAATTGGAGGAAAGAGGCCAAAAGTGACTTAAGTAAAATAAAATAAATTTAAAAGGTCACTTAAGATAAATTCAATGGAGGAGCTTATGGAATAATAATAAAATAATAAAATGAGATGCTTTTAGAGGCTTTGGGATCTATCTATGAAGATCTATAAAACAGGAAGAGGAAACCAATTAGGGACATCTCAAACTCAAGTATTTGTTTCTTATGGAGAGTTTTGTAGAACCAAGAGTTCCGAGCTTTAGTTGTAGCCCCAAGATGAAAATCCTCAGGTGATGTAGTGAGAGTGCGAAAGAACCCTTCTCTCTCTTTTGTGAATTCATTCAGAATTAATAGGAGCTCTTATTGGTTGTAGTTTCATTTTGGGAGGCCAAGTATAGTGCTGCATCAAACACATTTTGAGGCCGAATCTAGTTTGCAACAATTGTTCGATATTCTCAATTATTTCCAGTTATTTCATATTCCATGTACTCATATTTTTGGTTAATATAATAAAGCAAATATTTGCTGCATTTTCCTTGTGTTCATTTTTTCTTGCAACATTTATGATTATGTACCGTGTTGTAGAATTTTCATAAATTTGTTGTAGTATCAGTATTGTGTATTTTCTGGGCTATACCATCAATTAAAAATATTGCTAGAAAAAATTATTATAAATTTATGGTAAATCCAGAATTGTCACATGGTGAACCACTTTAGTCCTCAACTACTTCTTCTGACTTTTTATTTTAGGGGACAATCTATTATAGGTAATTTTATCACATCCAATCAAATGACCTTCAAACTAGATCAAACAACATTCATTAACACTTTTGCATTCATCCCCTAAAAAGCCAAGAACATCCTCTCTCCAAAAGTTCCAAGAATTTTGGGTTAAACAACTCAAAACCCTAATTTTTGGCCCCATTACACTTAGCCTTCATGCAAATTGCACTATTTCAAGTTTTACAAAGAGAAATTGCACTGACCAGTGCATGTTGCTTTCATTGGATGTGTGATGACCTCTCGAATTCGGTAAAGATAAAAAAAATAACTTTGAATCTTCTATTTCTAGAATCTTCTCGAGTGGTTTTAACTATTTAATGTTAGATTAGATCTCGAATTCCTACTCTTGGGGTCTTATCCTTTATCCATAGAACTTATCATCCCTCTAATGTGGATCTATGTCCTAAAATGGTAAATCTCAAACCACCTGTTTTACCCTATAAATTCATTGCCTCCCATAGAGTCTGGGTTGGATTTTCGAGTCTCTTAGTTATGCCCTCATGTTGTTGCTTTGTGCTTAGGAATCCATTATCTATCCATGCACTTGAGTTATAATTGAAGGCTTTCTTTGTGGAAAAGTAAAGACATGATAGTTAAGAGATATTTTTAAGGTCAAGATACGAAAGGGTTGTATCTTCTCCTACATTCATTAATGTGAAAAGTTCTTTATTTTATTATACTTATGTCTAATTTATGCATATGTAGAACAATGCCTTCTTAACTCATTGTTTAGAGATCTTAGTATATGCTATTTGTATTTTTTGGTTCTCTTGCTTGTTTTCAGTTTTTTTAGGTTCTACTGATAGAATTTGGAGCTGGAACTAGAGCTTACAAGAAAGGAGAAGAGCAGATCTTGTGTTGGATTCTAGGTAAGACTTTCTTCCATATTCTAAACTCTCTAAGGAAAACATAAGTAAAAACATGTCTTTTTTTCTCTGTTGGTTCTAGATCAAGCCACTAGATCTAGGGAGTTTTCTTCTGTCTGCAGAAGGAAATCATCTGACAAACAATGTTGTAAAATTTATGACAATTTCTACTAGCAATATACTTTTAAAGTATTTATAGATAAATGTAATATACTTTTAGTTGAAAAGTTAATTAATTTTAATTTTTCTTAAGAAAAAACTATTACTTAAATGTTAGACATAATTGTATTATGCTCTCACCCTAAATATATGCTAATATAATGTAACATCCTCAAGTTTAAAGTTCATGTAATAAAGTTAATATAGGAAAAAATAATACCAAGGTCATGGAACATGTTTCCAATCTAAATGTTGGGAAAAACATCCTAGGGGTGTTCATTTGGTTTATTATGGCTAAGGGAAATTGGCAAAGACAATGAAAAAGGCTTTGAAAAATCAAAGAGGCATTAATTGGCATTTTATTTATGAAAATAAAGGAAATTAGGCGAAGAGGAAGGTGAAATGTCATAGGTAACATACGAGGATGAAATTGAAGGAAAATAGAGGGAAATGAAGAAATTAGAGGCCTTGATGGTAGAAATGCTTCCAAGGATCAACTCACAACTTTTGTCAATTTAGTTTTGGAGCTCTCTCTCTATTCTCTCTACTCTCTAATACACTTGAACACTTAGAGAATTCTTGGAGCACTCCAGCATTAGAGAAAGGAAGGAAAAGGAAGGGAAAGAAAGCAAAGGGCAGCAAAGATCAGGAGGCGATAATGAGATTACTTTCAAGCATCGAGTTGCATGTATGGTTTCCTTACTAGTTTTGGCATGCATGTGTGTATTTGGTTCTCTTGTTGTCATTGGCATGGGTTTTTTCGGGTGTGATAGTGGTTTCAGCCTTGCCTTGCCATTTCTAAATAGCCATGGTGTGATGGGGTTATCTCATTGGTTGAGATGGATTGTTGGATGGTTTTGGAACAAGGTGAGGTGGTTTCAGGAAAATTCCCAAAGGCCTAGGAATCCCTTGACCAGTAATGGCATGATACATAGTAAAGCTTGAGGGTGATGATGGGAAAATTCCTCAAGGTATTGGTGAAGAAATCTGGAGGCATCCATGCTTGTTAGGTCAAGTGATCCCTTGACTAGTAATGGCGAGATTGTGTTAAATCATGTAGTGCATGTTTCTTTGTTTGGGCCTAGGAATCCCTTGACTGGTAATGGCAGGATACACGGTAAAGCTTGGTTTTATAAATGAGGGTCTCGGGCCTAGGAATCCTTTTACTGCTAATGAAAGGATACACGTTAAATCTAGAGGAAGCCCTGGTTGGTTTTGTTGTGAGTCCCACAATCATGCTTGGAATATGGCACGGGGGTGATTGGATGAAAGAAAGATTTGGTTCAACCCAATTTATGGTCGGGTGGTATGTGGAAGTCCCTAACTTGGTTGGATTTTCATATGTTAATAAGACCTCATTTCCTCTTGTATTTCATGAATATTTGTGCTTGTTATTATGTGGCTTAGATGGTTGTTGTATCATTGTTATTATTTTGGTTATATGCTGGTTATAAGCATGACTAATGACATTTTTGAGTTATGAATCTCATCATGTTTCGATTAGTAAATGAATGCTTAATGAATATGACTAATAGATGATAATGCAACGGTTGTGAGAGAGAATCATAAATTTTTGATGAATCTCAGATAAGTATGAGGACCCTATGTTCATATGTGTATTTATGACTTGTACATTGCATGTTCATGATGTGTTTGGTGAAATTCATGTCATGGTTAGGATGAGTCAAGTTAGGTTCATGTTCAAGTTCTGGTTTAGAGGCTTTGTCTCCTTATTATTTATCATCTTTGAGAGTTTCATTAAGTTCTAGGCAGATGCTTGGGTTCTAGCCCTAAAAATGTGGCTTAGATCTTGGGGTCGTTGGAAATGAATTGAGTGTAAAAGGCTACAGTCACTAGGATGCAGGCTCATGAGAGTGATAGGGGGGTCTCAACCATTGGCTTGCCTTTTCATGGGAGAAACTAAGAGACTAGGGAAATAAAAAGCTAAGATAACTCAGGGGTTGGGCACTTGTGGTGGTTGGTTAGTTCCTTAGGGTCTTGTATAACTTAAGGGAGGTCTGTAAAGTTTTGGTTCATCAGTTCCACTTCCTTAATTGTACTTAGGGATTTGAATCATATCATAGTAACTCTTTCTCACATATTTACCTCGGTGGACTGGTAAGCTTGGGTAAGTGTGGGAGGAGGGTGTTACATATAATTTCACTTGTTACTATTAAAAAAAACATTATCTCATGAAAACCTTTGGATATAAATTTTCTTTAAGTCTTTAGTAATTTCAAGGTTGTGATTTCTAACTCTAATTATAATAAATATTCATGTCCCCAATGGGTGTGTTCTCATGGTAACTAGATCTGGGTAGGAGGCATAACCAAAATATGAAACTCTCTAGGCATTGGCTTTCTAGAGGAAGCCATAACTGACATGCGGGTCTTACATATGGTTAACAGGGTGGTAGTCCTCAGTGATATATCTTTGATCTACACCTGGTTATGTGTGGTCCTCACGTGGTGATCCCATTGTTCTCAAGCCTCACTTCACCTACCCAAGCTTGATTGATTTAAATGCCAATAGTTGGGAGGGTGTGAATGTGTATAGGACAATGTCTTTGGCAGAGTAATTATTTTTTTCTGCTTTGAAATGGATCATCCCTCCCATGGTGGATTGGTTGTAGAAGCGAAACTCACTCACAGTCCGGGAAAGCCCATTTTGATCTTATCATGCTAAATCGTCTTGGGATGGAAGACTACTGGTTTCGATTGTACACTTGGCTCTCATTGTTGAGTGCTCATGTTGCTCACTTCACTCATCAAGTCTGACTTCTCGCATCTGTGCCATATTATATATGCTTCATCCTTGTTTCAAGGTGGCAGAAAGGTGTTATCTTGATTTTTGATGGGTTTAATCCTCCTTTGTTAATCTCTTTATGATGGTTAGTGTTAACACTCAGGTTGTCCCTAAGCTCCTGAAGGGATACTGCCGAGGTAACCACAAACCAATCTTTGGATTGCAGGTTCTAGCCCACCTCCAATCAGAGAGGGCTCTCTCTTAATGATTTAGCTTTGTTGATGATAATTTTAGGCTAGTTATTGGGTTCAAGGGGTTTTTTGTGTGTTTGAGTGGTGTTTGGATGGAAGGAGGATTCTTTCAAGTAAAGAGGCAATGCATAGTGTGATAAGTTTCAAACCACTGGGCATGGAGTCATGGAGTAAAACTGCTGGTGCGTTTTCTTGGTCAGAAGAGGAAAGAGGGGCAAGGTAGCCGTTCATGAAACAAAGTTAAGGTTAAATGAAGATGGATTTCAGGCTAAGGAATGAGAGGCAACAAAGAATCTCTCAAACAGGTTAGCAGAGAGAAGATAAATAAGCCCTATCTGGGAGCAGCTAAGATTCCCAGGTAACAGTCATTTACATGTGAGATAGAGCAAACATGAGCCATAAGGAATTCATATTTATGCCTAAATCAAGAGGAAAACATTAAGAAGCCACATAAACTGAGCATAGAGTGCAGGTAAGCAAATTCTAAACTAGACTTTCATTCTGCAACTTAAGCATATGTGAAATTGAAAAACAACAGAGGTAAGGAATACTTATTGATTCATAAAAAAGCATAGGATTTCCCTCATTCAATCTTCAGAAACAATAAGAACACATCAGACAGTTCATTCTCCAAGCTCATAAGCAGTCTTTGATTATAGAAATTCTCAGATATACAGTGCGAGTCTCTGCTTAAGCAAAACATCCAACCAACAACAAACAACCCTCATTACATTGTTCAGGGCGGTCTTTATAGGTAAAATATCCAAAAAGTATTTATTACAACTGACCTAAACAGGTCTGCGGGAAAAGCCTTTAAACCTAAACTTGTGCTGAAATTAAATGCAAATAAATATCTATTGAGCTGCGCCAGAGGCAGCTGGATCAAAAATGAGTTAATGTAGTGTCCTCTGTGACTTGGTGTAGTGCTTCTGCAATAACTGTGCTTTGAGCTTTGGTCCACTGATCTCATGTGACTTTGATGTGCAGTAACTGTGATTTGAGAGGCTTTAAATGGCTTTTACTATTTCTTTGACTTGATGGGGGCTCTTTAATGTTTCATCAGCTTCGAGCACTGAGAAAATCTTCACTGATACACTTTTCCACAACACTGATACTCTTTGGCATTAACTTGGGCTTCATCTCCCCTGATACTCTTTGATAATTGAATCGGGACACTCTCTCTCTCTGTTGATATGCTAAAAACTGCAAAATCGGCCCTTTTCTGCCCTTTTCGGCGCAAAAACAACTGTGGAATCAAAAGATTCCCCATTTTGGCCCATTTCCCATAGCGATGCGTGATTAGCGCTAATCGTGCATCGAAAACTGCCTCTGTTTTTCATTCTGGGCTTCCGAAGCTTTGATTTTTCACTTGCACATTTTGTTGATGTGTGACGTCAGCGGTACGGAGGATGACGTCAGCATGACGTTAGCAGTGGGACCCCCTTGTACGGTGATGACGTCAGCATGATGATGTCAGTAGGGTGACGTGGCAGTACAACAGGGTGATGATGTGGTAGTATGGTGGCAGGCCGACACAGGGAGGAAGGGGTGAGGTGGCGGTGATGTGGCAGGGTGACGCGGCAGGGTGACGCGGTGTTTACGTCACGCAAGGGGAGGGCGGTTTGTGGTTTCGGGCGCACCGCTTTTGCGCCTGGGCAGTATTGGCAGGGGGGGCTCCGCCACAGCTGGGAGGGCGATACGTGGCGGGAGTATGACGGCAAAACCACCGATGTCCCGGACGCTAACCCTCGACAACTCGGGGCGAGAAAATACCCGCCCACTGTAGATCGCGGGCGTGGCAGATCTGACGGCTGGCAGATAAGGTAAGTCGGTGGAAGGATAAGAACAGGGCCCCGCGCGCCAATTATTTTAATTTTTAATTCGACGAGGGTAGAAAACTTTAGAAAAGTGGGTTTTTGGGGTTAAACATGCGTGGGGTCAAATATTTACATGCATGACTTTAGGACAAGGGCGGAAAGAGGGATTTTATGTATAGGAATGAGTCCCAATGCATTTGGAAGGGGTTTTAATAAACAACATGAGGGTTCTTACTAAGTTTCAGGCAAACTTAGTAATTCCCGAGCGAACTTTATGGTTATTTTTTAACCAGGGGGAGGGGATAAGTATATAGGGGAATTATTAACATAGTTTTTAGTAGGGGAAAGGGAAATAGACAAGGAGCTATACAATAAAGTTAGTAGTTAATATGATAAGTGATAAGAAAGCGCTAAGTATGTGAATCTTAGGCTATTAGGGGAAAATGATTCATAAAGGGAATGAAAATTCCTTGAGTAAAGCAGATCTTTACCAAGGTGAATTGATATGAAAATGATGAAACTAAGAGATATCAAGCAGATCTTGACCTCTTTGGGGAAGTTAGTGAATGATTTGGTGAAGATGAAGAAGGGGGAAGTTAGTCATGCCTCGCTTGAAGTCCTTCAAATGGAAATTGCCTGACATTTGTGACTTGAATAGATATGACACTTGAAAACATGAAATTGATCACAAATCAGCATTCTGCAACCTCAAAACTACCTACCCAGCCTACTTACCTAGCATTTTTTCTTCTTTTTGGTTTGGGTGCACTTAGACTTGCAGACCTAGCTTTTCAACTTTTTCTTTTTCTGTCTTCCTATCTACATCTACACTTATTTCATCCAGGGCTCAGATTAGGCTATTGAGCACCCTTGCTTCTCTACCTATCTAACAATCTGCCAAGATTAAGCTGTTTGGACATATATTCATTCTCTATATTCTAAAACAAGAAATTGAAACCTAGGGAGACCAAGATTAAGCTGTTTGGACCTCCCTTTAACTGAAACTTCTTCAAAAATGAAATGCCTCACCAAAATTTTGAACATAGTAGTGGAAATTGGACCAGCACACTTTCATGGCATCCTTCCTTGGCTTCTGTAGTAAATATGGAAAATTGCAGCATGCAAAGTATGACATATTTGGCATGTAAAAATGTCAATCATGAAAGATGAGTAACCTGCTGCAGCAGGAAGCTAACAGTGGCTCCACTTGGGGATGGCTTTTCCTTGTGAAAAGTCAAGAACAGCAGGTCAGACTGCCTTGCTCTTCTATTGTTGCTGTAGATTGAAATTTTCTAGTGTTGACTGTTAGGCAATTGGAACTTTGGAATGAGAACAACACTTTCCCTCAATTGAAATGTTTGTGATCTGTGTAGCATAGCCTGCTTTCTTCTGCGTGCTCCATCACCTGGACTGTTACATACAAAATGAAAATAAAATGTTGATATATACAAACTTTTTGTACAGAAATGATGCCGCTGGAGATTCTCAACGAAAGGGATCATGATAATGCTTTAACATTCGGCCATTTACAGGGCCCCCTTCAGCTGTGCTACCATCTACAGATTTAAGGAAGTATGTGTTGTTGCCTTGCACAACACTGATAACGAATGGACCTTTCCAAAGGAAATCAAATTTTGCATGTTTGCCCTTGTCTTCTCTTCTTGAGACCCACCTCAGGACTTTGCTGCCAACACAGAAATCCTTAGCGTATGTCTGCCCACAGGGAATTTGTGAGCTTCCTATGCCAGTTCTTCTTGTTTTCTTCCAGCACTTTCTTTATGATGTTGATGAGGCTTTTGTTGGATGATTCGTCCAGGCCATTACCTTGAGGGTAGTAGGCTGTAGAGTGGCCCAAGGTAATGTGAAATTTATTGCAGAAGTTGATCATTTTTCTGGATTTGAAGGCAGCAGCATTGTCAGTGATGATTTTCTCAGGACAGCCAAATCTAGAAAGGATATTGTCCTCAAGGAATCGGATAATAGTGGAGTCATTGGCTTGCCTACATGGGATGGCTTCAATCCACTTGGTGAAGTAGTCAGTGGCTATTAAAATCCACGTGTGATGGCCTGAAGAAGAGGGATGGATTTCACCTATGAAGTCAAGACCCCATTGTTGAAAAGGTTTTTCGGTTGAGATAGGCTTAAGGGGCAAGGGCAGCAATTTTCTTTTTCCTTCAAAGGTTTGGCATTTGTGACATGAAACAACAAATTTCTTGACATCTCCAAATAAAGAGGGCCAATAATAACCAGCCCTTAAAATCTTGTCAGCAGTGGACTTCCAATATAGATCCACAGTCCCCTGCATGGAATTCTTTCATGATGCTGTTGGTTTCATTTATGGTTAAACAGTTTAGTAAATTCCTTCATGATTCTTCCAAAACAGGGCACCATCTAAGACACAAAACTTTGATGCTTTCATTTTTAAAAATCTCTTTTTGGTTCTGGACAACCCTGGGGGAGCACACAGGTTTAACAATACATAGCAAATATCAACATACCATGGGGATTGTAAAAAGGTTTCACTGATCTGTGGAGTCGCGAGCTCCTGTTCATTGTCCAGTTGGTTAATGTCTAAGGCCTGAAAATTTGTTTCAGACATCAGCTTGGCTAAACCTTGTCCCTTTATCAGTTTTGTGGGTTTTATCTCAATGTCGTATTCAAGAATACTGGCAATCCATTTGCCTCTTTTGCCTTCTAGTCCCTCTTGAGTTAATATGTCTTTTACAACAGAGTTTGGGACATAGGCAATCACATGTGAATATAGAATATAAACTCTGAAGTCTTTGATGGCTTTAACAAGGGCATAGGCCTGCTTTTCCATGATTTGGTATTTCAAGGGTGCATCTCTTAAGGCTCGGCTGAAAAATGCAATAGGCTTTTCATTTCCTTGATCATATTTTTGTAAAAGGACAGCCGCTATCGTGTGCTCTGAAGCAAAGGAAAAGATGATGAAATCCTTATCAAACTGCAAACTTGTGAGTACAGGCGTTTGAGCCAAGGCAGCTTTGATACTCTCAAAATCCTGCTTGGTTTCCAGAGACCATCTTACCTTGGCATCCTTTTTTAGCATGTTACTTAACAGTCTTATCAGTTCGGCTAAATTTGGGATAAATCTCCTTAGGAAATTGATATTTCCAAGGAATTCTTGCAACTCTTTTATGTTTCTTGGGTATGGAATTTGGAGGATGGCTTGGATCCTTTCCGGATCAATTCTGATACCGTCTTTTGAAATGATGTGGCCTAGCAACTTACCTTCCTTAAGGCCAAACAAGGACTTATTGGGGTTCAAGGAAATGCCATATTTCCTACATGTCATGAAGATTTTCCTTAAGTGTTTGAGGTGCTCTTGATCAGATTTGGAGAAATGGGTTAAGTCATCAAGATAGACAACAAGGAATTCATGGATTTCCTTGGAAAATGCAATATCCATTGCCCTTTGAAAGGCGGCACCAACGTTTTTTAGCCCGAAAGGCATTTTAACATACTTAAATGTTCCCCATGGTGTGGTAAAGGCTGTCTTGTCTTGGTCATCCGGGTGAACAAGTATTTGATTGAAACCTAAAAATCCATCTAGCAAAGAGATTCTAGATGACCCCACTACTCTTTGTAGGATGTGGTCCATTTTAGGCAAAGGATAGTGGTATTTTAAAGAGACTTGGTTTAAGTTTCTTAGGTCTACACACAGTCTGATCTCACCTGATTTTTTCCTTGTAGGAACTAGATTGGATACCCATTCAGAAAATATGATGGGTGCTATGATACCTACTTCAAACATTCTCTTCACTTCCTTCTCAATGAGGGGAAGAAGCATAGGGTTTATTCTTCTAAGTTTCTGCTTGAATGGTTTCTGATTTGGTTTTAAGGGGATGGTATGTTGAATCACTGAGGTGTCATAGGACTTCAAGTCCTCATCACTCCAAGCAAATACATCTTGGAACTCTTTGAACAAATCCACATATTTTGGTTTTTGATCAGGGGGCAGATTTTTAAACAATCTAATCATTTTGGGCTTTTCTGTTGTCCCTATGTTGTGTTCTTCTATAGCTGCATTTAAAGGTTCCATTTTTGGCTTTTTGGGGATATCATTATCATCAAACATGTCTTCTAATGGAGTGAGGCCAGCAGGCAAAGATTTATTCTTTAGATCAATGAACTCGGCCTCTGCTTTGGTTGTTTCCTCTAAATGCATTTGTTTCAGCTCTTCTATGTTTGCATTGTCAAAAATAGTTGGGTTAAGGATTTGTTTTGCTGTTGCAGCTATTACAGCCTGCTGATTTTCATTTGTTTGTTGTTGGGAATCGTTCATAGCCTCTATGTCAATGTTTAAATTTGAAAATTCGCCCTCAAGAGTGAGGAAATTGTTAATCTGGGCATCATTTTCAAATACTTGCCAGTCTTTGATATTGTTAGGGACGACAAGCCTATGTTTTATCTCAGCAGTGAAATGGTGATTTGGTTCAAAGGGAAGCTTACATGTACTAGAAAAAGTGGCTAGGCTGTGTGCATGAATATTATGATTTCTTGAAATCTTGGTAAGCTTGGATTCAGTAAAGGTATTAAGTATATCTGTGGCAGCAGTCCTATAGGCCCTCATTCTATTGTCATTAGTAACAAAGTTACATTTCATTTGTTGTATGATTAAATCGGAGTCACCTAGAATGGACACTTTTGTGGCTCCTAGCACTTTGAGCAATTTTAGGCCTAGGAGGAGAGCTTCATACTCTGCCATGTTGTTGGTACATCTGAAATCTAGTCTGTAGGCATGGCCCTCTGCATGGTTATCATGTGTATTGTGAATCCATACACCTGCCCCTGCTCCTAACTTGTTGACAAAACCATCAAACTCTAAATACCATGTAATTTCTTGCTTTTGATATTAAGAGTTTCAGTTATTTTAGGATTGGACAGATTTAAAATTTCTATTTGAGGAGGTTCTTCTTGTTTGCTGGTTGCCTTGATTGTTGTGACCATGTCATGGGCATGGGCAATCGATTCTTCATTTATGCATGTCTCTAACTCTGAAGCTAAAGGCTTCTCATTAGTTGGAGGATTGGTGTCATCATTAAAAAGAATAAATGAATCCATATCAGAATGGATTGAGTAAATTGGAAAATTTTGGGGCTTTTCCTCACTACTTACCACATATTTCATGAGTGTTTCTCTGTACAGTTTCTTTGGTTGCCCAAAGACAGAAATAGTGGCATAAGAGAGGTCGAGTTGAAGGGATCCCTGAAGTTTTGCTCCCCATGATCTTGATAGGAGCATGCCATATTTTGTTGGAATGTCAGCAACTACTACGTCCATTAGGATTGTCTTGTTGGGAAATTAGACTAAAGACACACAAAGGTCTTTGATTAAGCCTAAACATTTGACTTGACTTGAGTTAAAGGAGTATAGATCTTTGCAGGGCCTTGTGACATCAAGGTTTAGCTTTTCCATTATAGCTTTGGGCATAAGATTGTGTGAGGCACCCGAGTCAAACATAACATTATGCAAGATTTTGTCATGTATGTGCAGACTGACATAAAAGGGTGGAACAGATCCATATGTTGATTTTCCATTAACCTCTGGACCAAACAACAACTCAGGGGTATCATCTAAAACATTTACATCATCCCTGACCTCTGGCATTTGAAGTGACCTTTGAATTTGTTGCCTATACACATCATGTTTGGCAAGTTCTGAGAAGGGGATGGATATCTTAAGTTTTCCAATCTCTATTTCTAAATTAAATGGTTTTTCCAATGGAATATTTGTGTTAACAGTCATATTTCTCCTTTTCAAGAGTATTTTCCATGTTTTCCTTTTGATTATCAGCGTTATGGTGAATGACATTTCGTGATATTTCTGTTTTGGGAAGGTTTTTAGGAGAGCTGTTCAAATTTTCTTCCGAGGAAGAAGGAGGCAGAGGCTGATCAATAGGAGGCTGTTTATTTGTTATGTCCTCTATAGTCACTTGATGCGGATTTGGGACAGTTATATCAGTTGGTTCTGTTATGACAACCTTGCCTTTAATCTTGTTGGGTTGTTTGTTGTCTTTTGTTTTGCTTGGTGCAGGGACATCAACGGTTCTTGTTCTTAGCTTATATTGTTTGTGAACCTCATATTCAGCAGAATCATAGCCCTGTTTAAAATCAAAAGACTCTCCTGATTTGGTCTGAAACTGATTTACATCATGGTATTCTTGGTCTTCTTGAGTTAGAAAAATCTATTCCTCATTTTTCGAATCTATCAAGTTCATGTGAGTCTCTTCTATTGGTTCACCGGATGTGGTTGCTTCTGTGTAGTTCTCTTAGAAAGGAGGCCTAATATTATGGTTGGGACTAGACCTACTAGCGTTTGGGTTTTGATTCTTTCTGAAATTTGGGTTCCTTGTGTTATTTGGCTGTTGGCCTTCCCACAATGATTTCCTCTCAACGCTCTCTACTCTATCTCCTAGCCTATGCATGCCATTGATAATAGCATCTAGCTTCTGGTCTAAGGCTGAGGGTTCTTCTTTAAAGGTAGTTCTTCTCTCGGTTCTAGCTCTGTTTCTTTTGGCAATTAGGTTTTCCTCCACACTAACAGCGACATTTTGCATTTCTACAAGGCTTTGAGGTGCTCTTTCCCTTAACTGATAAGCCATTTCAGCATCAAAACCATCAGGGAATTTGTACAAAGCAAGATCAGGTGGGCGTCTTAAGTTCTGTGGTATTGCATTATAAACATTATTAAACCTTGCACAGTAGTCCAAGATGGTCTCCTGAGGGCCTCTTTTGATAGTGTCATACTCAGATAATATGTGCAAGGGGTCTTTCTTTTTCTCCCATTTGTTGATAAATGACTGATATAAGGCTTCCAGGTCTACTATGGAATTGGCTGGGAGTGCTCTAAACCAAGTCCTGAAATCACTGGTAAAACTTTGGACAAAAATCTCCATTCTCACTCTATCATCGTCAATCTCATAACTCTCGAAGTAGTCCTGCATTTTCTTTGTATGCTGAAGGGCTGTGCAGGCACTTGTGCCATCAAAATAAGTTATTTTAGTCTGGTAATCCTGAGGCATAGCCCCGGGATTTGCAGGCAGCTGTAAAGGTGCATATCTGTTAGCCATATTAACAGGGATAAGTGGAATAACAGGGATAAGTGGAACAACTGGGACAACTGGGATAATAGGAGTACTAGTGGTGGTATGTGTGGTGAACGGAGGTGTAGAAACGAGATTTGGAGAAAAGGATGATGAAAAAGGGGAAGTAGGGTTTGAACAAAATAAAACTTTTACAGGGATTGGAACACAGCTTGGCTGAACTGCTTCAGGAAGGGTTTCAGCAAAATCTTCTTGCTGCTCTTGTTTTCTAAGGATCTTAGGAATTATATTAGGATTTTTAAGAACAGATGGGGGTTTTGGGTCTGGATTTGATATTGTATAACGCGAATGTTTTTTGGGAGCCAACTTCTAGCTTGTTTTTGGGGATTTTTCTAACAATCTAGGTTGAACAGAAACCTTTTAAAGGTCAGTAACTTCCTCAGTGGAGCTTCAGACTAGATTTGTGAGATTATCTAAGGAGGTCCCCAGTGGAGTCGCCATTATTTTATCACTCAGGTTGTCCCTAAGCTCCTGAAGGGATACGGTTGAGGTAACCACAAACCAATCTTTGGATTGCAGGTTCTAGCCCACCTGCAATCAAAGAGGGCTCTCTCTTAGTGATTTAGCTTTGTTGATGATGATCTTATGCTAGTTATTGGGTTCAATGGGTTTTGTTTGTGTTTGGTAGTGGGAAGGATGATACTTACAGGCAGAGAGGCATGCATAGAGTGATAAGTTTCAAACCATTGGGCATGGAGTCAAGGAGTAGGACTACTGGCGCGTTTTCTTGGTCAAAGAGGAGTGTGGAGCAAGGTAGCTCCACATAAAATAACTTTCAAAATAAAGAGATGGAATGAAATCTAAGGAATGAGAGGAAATTAAGAATCTCTCACTCAGCTTAAAAGAGGGAAGGCAAATGAGCTCTATCTAGGGGCAGTTAAGAATCCCTGGATAACTGTCATACATGGGTGAATTATGGAAAATATGAGCCATGTGGAATCCATATTTATGCCTAAGACAGATGAAAACATAAAGAAACAGTAGAAATTGAGCATAGAGTGCAGTTAAACAAGTTCTAAGCTAATCTTTCTTTCGGCTGTTTAGATAATGATTTATGAATGAAAAAATAGAGGTAAGAAGCACTTATTGAGTCATGTGACAACATGAGAATTCCACAGTCACTCTTCAACCATTAAACACAGTAAACAATCCATTCTCCAAGCTTGTAAGCAGTCATTGATTATAGAAATTCTCAGATATACAGTGCAGGTCTCTCCTTAAGCAAAACAACTAGCCAACAACCACCAACCCCTCATTACATTGTTCGGGGTTGTATATATAGGGTGAATATCCAAAAATATTTATTACAACCAACCTAAACAGGTCTGCGGGAAAAAGCTTTTTAAACCTAAACTTGTGCTGAAATTAAATGCAAGTAAATGTCCTTTGAGTTGTGCCAGGGGCAGCTGGATCAAAATGAGTTAATATGGTGTCCTCGGTGGCTTGCTGCAGTGCTTCTGCAATAACTATGCTTTGAGCTTTGGTCCACTGATCTCATGTGACTTTGATGTGCAGTAACTATGATTTGAGAGCTTTTAAATGGCATCTATTGTTTTGTTGACTTTGCTGGAGGACTCGTTAATGTTTTCCTGCTTCGGGCCGCTAACAGATCTTCACCGATACACTTTGCCACAACACTGATACTCTTTGACATGAATTTGGCTTCACTTTTGCTCTAATACTCTTTGACATCTGAATCTGGACATCTCTCTCCCTGCTGATACGCTTAAAACTGTTAAATCGGCCCTTTTCGGCGCAAAAAACGACTGCTGAACAAAATATTCCCCATTTCGGCCTATTTCCCGTAGTGATGCGCGATTAGAATTGCCTTAGATTTTGAATCCGGGCTTCCTAAGCAGCGATTTCATACTTGCGCGCTTTTTGTTTGGCGGGTGACGTCAGCATGATGTCAGCGGTACGGCGGATGACGTCAGCATATTGACAATCGATGATCAGCATTATACAGCGGGGTGATGTGGCAGGGGAAAAACGCCCATCCCCAGATGCATCAAATAGGTTCGGAAGCGAACAGACCCGCCCACTTTAGATCTAGGGCACGATCAATTGGACGGATGGCAGGACAGAGAATGCGGCCGCAGGATAAGAGACGGGGCCCATATACATGGTGTGGATTCATATGCAACGCCGATCGCCGATATGCGATCGGCAATAGACCATCGGCGATGACCATATCGGTAGCTCGCATGCATGCTTTGTTTTTTCATAGCGATATGCGGATCAGCGATATCGCTGTTGGCCAAACCAATCGGGGGCACACTTTATGCGTTGTTTTATCACATGACTCCCCTCCCGACTGCGATATCGCATTGGAGGGGGTCCAATAAAACCTTTTTGTAATCGGAGCAAGGCCCAAGGTAAGTGAGGCGGGTGTTTATGATCGGAAGCAGAAGTTTTGAATGTTTGAAGGGCATTTCAAGGCATGGGAAGGGGTCTGATAGCTCAAAAAGGGACTTTTGATGCCTTGGAGGGATTTTAAAGGTACCTGGAAGGATTTTATGCTTTGTGAAGGAGTCAGAAAGCATTAGAGGAAGGATTTATGGAGTGATGGAGGGTTTTTTGGATCAGAAGGAGTACGAAATGCATGAGAAGATGGTTTTTTGAGACAAAAGGAGGGTTCTTGCTAAGTTTCAGATAAACTTAGCAATTCCCAAGTGTTACTTTATGGTTATTTTTCAACCAGGGGGAGGGGATAAGTATGTGGGTGAGTTATTTAACATAATTTTAGTAGGGGAAGGGGTGATAGATAGGGAGCTATATAGTAAAGTTGGTAGTTAATATGATAAGTGATAAGAAAGCATTAAGTATGTGAATCTTAGGCTATTAGGGGGAAAATGATTCATAAAGGAAATGGACATTCCTTGAGTAAAGCAGATCTTTACTAAGGCAAATTGATATGAAAAATGATGAAACTAAGAGATATCAAGCAAATCTTGATCTCTTTGGGGAAGTTAGTGAGTGATTTAGGGAATAAGGAAGAAAGGGGAAGTTAGTCATGCCTTGCTTGAGCTCCTCCAAACGGAAATTGCCTGACATTTGTGACTTGAATATATATGACACTTGAAAACATGAAATTGATGACAAATCAACATTTTGCAACCTCAAAACTACCTACCCAGCCTACTTACCTAGCATTTTTTCTTCTTTTTGGTTTGGGTGCACTTGGACTTGCAGACCCAGCTTCTCAACTTTTTCTTTTTCTGTCCTCCTATCTACAACTACACTTATTTCATCCAGGGCCTCAGATTAAGCTGTTGAGCACCCTCGCTTCTCTACCTATCTAAGAATCTGCCAAGATTAAGCTGTTTGGATAGATATTCATTCTCTATATTCTAAAACAAGAAATTGAAACCTAGGGAGACCAAGATTAAGCTGTTTGGACCTCCTTTTAACTGAAAATTCTTCAAAAATGGAATAGCACATCAAAAATTGGAACACCGCAGTGGCATTTGTGCTAGCACACTCTCATGGCATCCTTCTTTGGCCCCTATAGTAAATATGGAAAATTGCAGCATGCAAAGTATGACATATTTTCCATGTAAAAAATGTCAATCATGAAAGATGAGTAACCTGCTGCAGCAGGAGGCTAACATAGGGCATTGGCACAGAAGAACACGAAGTTGGAACAAAGGTTTACTGATAAGAATCAAGAAGTTGAAGGAAAAGAATGTTTTCAGATAGTTTAAGCTGTATACAAAGGTTCACCTTGTCAAAGCGGCGTACACACACAGGTTCACAGAACAAAAAGAGGGTATATGTATGCACACACTTTCACAAGAGGAAAATCGTGTATGGGTTGGAAAATCAAGGAAATTCAAGAGTAAAGAATACCAAGGGTCAATACCATCATATTAGCCCATAATATTGAACAAAGTAACGACTATTTGATCTTGTCTAAGAATACCATAGGTTCTAAGTGTTGTTTTGGTTCGAGGTATTGAGAAATGCCAAAAATATATAAGGAGGAGAAGATCAAAGGGACAAGTGTGCAAGTGAAAGGGTTTCTTAGGAATACTTCTATCTGAAGTATATTTTACGTTGCAGGGCTATGATTATGATATGATCTAAAATATTTTAATGCAACTTGGATACAATGTTGGATTAGGATCATGAGACCTAAAATGAATTATCATTGTATGATCGGATATTTGTTGGGCTAGGTATGATTGCTTACACATGTTTTATTCTTTAAATGTCACGATCTAGGTATGTCTGAAGTCTGGAATAGCAACGAAGTTGTAAGTTAATATTTGCAGATCTATATGCTGGTTCACCTTAGTAAAGGCACGTATACACGTAGGTTCAACTCTTCCAAGTAGTGTATGAAAAAGAAAAGCATGTTATTCAGAAGTGACCAATCTATCTTATGAGTGTTGATGTTTCACTGCTGTTTGTCAATGAATTCTTCTTAGATCTGAAAGTAAAAATGGATGCATAAGGAGTTTGTGTCTGATTGATTGATTGATAAAGTGAGAAGGCTTATCTTTGCTGATGACTTTCTGGATCTCTGTAAATTGACAATAGATGTTAGGGATATTACTGGTCGGTACAGATTTGATTCAGAAGTTTTTATGATTTAGTAGTTTGGAGGTATACACTGGTTTTATTATAGGAAGTAGCATATACACGCAAGTTGGGTTCATTAAAGTATTGTATACATTTTGGTGTATGATTTTTGAGGTTGCAGCTGGTTCTAAATGTTGATGCAGGTTTCTGGGTTCAACACAGTGTTCTAGTGATAGTGATCTGACTATTTAGATTGACTGATTATTGGTTGATGTTGACAGAGCTTGGGTTTCAATGTATCTGATGGGTCTAGTGTGAAAATTTGATGAAACGAGGCCTTCACATTGTGTTTCCTTGTACCAGGAGCATCCAGTTTGAAAATTTATGAAATGTGGTCCTTGGAGGAAGAGAGAAGGTTGTAGCCTTCTATAGGCTGGCACCTTCGTAATAGTAAACATATCGGCTAGTACAAGAGCTAGGAGGTTGTAGCTCCCTTCCAGTAGAAGCTAGCTAAAAACAAGAGAATGTTGTAGCCTTCTATAGGTGGGTGCATGCATACTGGCATGAGTCTGCACCATTACAATATTGTAAACAAATTTTCTTTATATTAAAAAGAAGATATAGATGATATCAGCAGGTGGTTTTTCTCCCGCATTGGGTTTCCACCTTAAATCTTGGTGTTCATGTATGTTTCTTATGTGTGATGGTTTCTTATGTTATTTCTGCACATAGTTACTGTAAAATAAAGTATTGATGCACTTGTTAAAGATCAAAACATGATGAATTAACTAAATAATAAGTTCTCTGGGTAGGTGTTGGTTTCCTTAATCATAGTTGTGTGCACACGCATTCTCACTTTAATGAAGTAGCATATATAAATTTGATTGTGAAATGAAAAGTTATTGAATTTAAAATACTGATTCGCCCCCCCTCTTAGTATTATTTCCAACAAAGTATGGTTCAGGAATCACTAGGGCATGTGTTCTTTATTTTGTAGATCCACCTCACTTTGCTTTGAATCCATTCGACAATCCAACTCAACCAAAACATGAGAACCCCATCACACCATGGCTATCCATAAATGGAAAGGCTAGGATGAAAACACTGTCACACCTAGAAAAACCCATGCCATAACAACAAAGAACCACATGTAATACCATTGCCAAATATAACAAAGAAAACAAACACGCAAATTGATACCTGCAAATAATCTTGTTGTAGTCTCTTGATCTAGCGCTTCCTTGCTTGCTCCTTTCTTCCTCTTGATTTATTTTCCTCTCTTGATCCAATGCCAAAGTGCTACAAGAAAACTCTAAGTGTCCAAGAATGAGAGAGAGAGAATAATGAGAGAGCTCCAAAACTGAAGTAACAAAAAGGTACCAACTAATCCTCAAATTCCTTTTTATTAATGAGGTCTCTATTTTCTTCATCATAATTTTCCTCCTCACATGCAACCTGTGACCTTTCACCTTTATTTTCTCCTAATTTCCATTATTTTCATAAATAATTGTGCCAAAAATGGCATTTTTTCTTTCCAAGGCCTTTTCCATTGCCTTTGTCAATTTCCTTAGCTACAATAAACCAATGAACAACCACTAGGATGTCTTTCCCAAGATGCAGCTCTTAACCCAATTTATGAAAGGAACTTCAAAGCCCAGATGCATGAGGAATAGTCTGATATAAATCTATCTAACTTTATCATATGCTTGAGAGAGGTTAGTTTTTATCAGTAATCCTTTAATTTTCCTAGTTTTTAAGCCTTGGAGCCCTTCCTTAGCAACTCCAATTGCTTCATGGGTTTTCCAACCTTCCGGGAATGCAAATTATTCCTTTTATGCATTTTTGGAAAGAATAAACTTTAGCCATTTTATATGAATTTTGCTATTAATTTATATATGCAGTTGTTGGCTTTAGGGTCTTAGAACCATGTTTAGAGTTAGCCTGTGCTAACCAACAAAACCCTATATTACGACCCTTTCAACAACGATCCACGTAGAACAGACCGTAGTCTCACCCGAGGTAATATTGGGGGATGCTAGAACTAGGTTTATACATCTAGAGGGGCTATGTAGTTTGGTTGTAGGATTTCTTTTAGTTTAGGGCTTACTTAGACCTTTGCAAACCATTAAGCTTATTGTTACAGTCGTAGATCATTTTCCTACTTAACAGACTTGCCAACTTCGAGTAACTAGTCTAACATGCATTATTCATCATATAAAACAATATCTGAACCTTCACAATGTAATTATAGAAGAAATATACAAAAGAGAACCCTAATCATGCAAAAATACATAAATTACACGAACATATAAAAATACACAGATCTGTTCCAAATTCTTCTTTATTATCTCAAATATTCACTGATACAATCTTTCTGACCCCGCACACATAGCTATAAGGGCATGTCCACACAGCTGCAGACTTACCAAGGTCTTCGCACACACAACCGCAAGAGCCTTTCCCTTCATCCAAATATAGAAAGATATCACAATTATAGACTCAAAATCATATCATGCAATCACATAGCATGCATTTCTTTGACTTACCAAGGCAACCCTTTATATAACATTTTACCTTGCAATACCATGGTCTGTAAACCATGGGCGGAACTTAAAACATTCAAATTAATCCCATCGCTTTATAAAATAAGGGGCTTTGACCCGCCCTAACACCCCTTTGACTCCTATAACTCTGCATGAATCGTGCTCCGCTCCTCAAAATGTGAAGACTTTACATGACTTAGACAAAAATTGGACCTAGGGGACCCCTACCAAATAGGACCCCAACACAAATATGTGACTTGTCATCGAGTCACTCAACTGGTACATCCTGAACCTTTTATTTAAGGCTCTTGTAATCAAAATTCAATGGATGAAGTGTCTCTATGCACTACACTATAGCTTGTCGAACTTCCTCTACGAGCTTCTCTATCATCGACCCTTCTATTTCTAGATCAACTATTCTCTGTGTTTGCTAGATGCTCTTCAATTTTCTCTCCAATGTCTGTGAGAGATGACTAACCTCATCTGCCCAAGGTTGCATTGTAGAATTTCCCACTGTAGATCAATAGATTATGAAATATACTAAAGAAAAATACAAGATCTACTTCTACAACAAACTTTGCGGAAGCTTAATCGATTTTGAGCAAGATCAAATAGTACATATATATCTGAGAATGAGAAAGTAATCACACATGAACACAGAAGAATACTTTGGGGAAAGCCTCATCTAAAAACCCCGATCTATGTATTATCATACAAGTGGAAATATGTTCAAATTACACAAAGCATCAGCTCACAAGCTATCCTACTCTCAGTACAATCCAATAATACAACTCATAGACTGAATAGACACAAGATATGCCTTCCCTCAACCCTCCAAGCCTCCTATTTCCTTGCATAGTTTTCCTTGGGGTCCAATGCTACCGCCTGTGTGAATTGGCATCATCACACACTCATTAAACTCAATAGTAACTGCGCAATATCCAAGGAATGAATTCCTTCTACATGCAAGAGATATCCTCAATGGAATATTCCTGCAATTGATAGTACACTGTCCCATCATCTGGTCTCAACTCGGTCTCTGACTGAACTGACATGCATGAGTTATTTATGAGAGAATATTCGGTTATCTGAAGTGTAGCAGTTACATGCATGCATGTGTTAACTAACTGAATCACAATTATTTCAACAAACTATTTCAACTAATCTAACAGGGCTTAACTCAGTTAACTGAGCTAACTAATTATAACTCAAAGTACAACTCACCCTAATCTCCTTTAATCAAGGGATAACTTCCTCAATCAATGGAGAAACTATTTCATGTCTTCATATAGACTTCATGTTTGATTTTCTACAACGAATTAACTCAAGACGAATTAATTAATTATTTTACAAACAACTTCTAAGATCAAATTCGAATTTTAATTCTCAATTTTAGTTTAGGTACTAACTAAAATTGGAATGTATCCCGAAATGCTATTTATAGTAGTTCTAATTTTATCACTTCTATTTTTAGCATTTCTTGTTGCTATTTTCAACATGCATCCTCATGAATATTATCTGTGCCTTTCGCCACAACTCATCAATTTGTCCTTGTAGAAGAGTTCCCTCTTGAAGATGGGAAAACCATTGCATAGGTGCTAAGGTTTGTGCTGTTGATTTGATCTCATTGAACTACAATTATTTCTCTTAGAGTTTTTCCTCGATCTTTTGCACATGTGGGTCCTCCTGTAGCAAGGCAAATATATCCATTGTATCCTAAAAAATCTGAACACATTCCTTGACTGAAGTGGCTATTTTTTCCATGTCGGACTTTATTACAACCTCACGCTACTCTTGAACTTCAGGTGGTGTGGTAGGCTGCAGCTTCATCTGGAGTTCTGTAATT